>VYZP01046025.1:0-43921 GCA_013400635.1 Hypocryptadius cinnamomeus | reverse complement strand
AAAGAAAGAAAAGCAAAAGTACTTGGGTTATTAGGCTTCAAATTTTTTTTTGGCTTGGCTTCTGGAATGAGTCTAAACCAGTGGTAAATGTCTGTAACAACACTTCAGCCTAAGTGTGCTTGATGGAGCTGCTGTAAATGCTGGTTCTGTCTCTATCTTATCTGGAGGTGTGAGCTCTTAGCTCATAGACAGAGACTTATTCTTAGCTGAGCTGCAGCTCCCTTTGGAGGCTTCGTACATCACAAACAAAGTTAACTCCTTATCAGAGCCTCCCCTGCTTTTGTGACTTAAAACAGGGCAAAACAAGGCACTGAGCAAGAGAAACCTGAAACACTGCTGCTGCTGCTCCAGATTCACTTACCTGGAGTGTGTGAGAATGGAATAACTCCCTTGGAGATGAACCTGTGGAGTTAACTCCTTTGGAGATGAACCTGTGGAGTTAACTCCTTTGGAGATGAAATTGTGGAGTCAACTCCTTTGGAGATGAAATTGTGGAGTTAACTCCTTTGGAGCTGAACCTGTGGAGTTAACTCCTTTGGAGATGAAATTGTGGAGTTAACCCCTTTGGAGCTGAACCTGTGGAGTTAGCTCCTTTGGAGATGAAATTGTGGAGTTAACTCCTTTGGAGCTGAACCTGTGGAGTTAACTGCCTTGGAGCTGACCTGTGGACCAGCCCTTTTAGGACTGAGGATGGATATCCAAAAGGAACAGACATTTCTCTGCCTTTCCGAGCCCCCCAGCCTGGCTTGGTCCCAGCAGCAGCAGCAGCAGCAGCGAGGCTGGTGTTGAATTTCCAAGAGGGTGAGCAGAATGGGAAGAAAATTCCTTTGTAGCTCCTGGGCTGTGTGCTGGGAGCCCAGATTCCCTGCACAGCCGTGCGTGGAGCGAGCACCGCGCTCGGCACCGTGGAACGTCTGCGGTGCTGCTCATCCCTCCTGCCTCGTGCTGCACGGGAGTTAATCAAGAATTGCCAGCCTTGTGGAAGACAAAGAGAGCCCGCTGTGGGATTTGGGCTCAGCTGTGTCCTTTCAATAATTTATAATAAGTCTGGGGCTCTAATAACCTAATCGCAAGGATTTGGGGAAGGAGGCGATGAATTTGTTTGTTTCCTGCCAGCCACAGGTGATATCAAAGTGAAGAAAGGAAAATTAATCCCCTTTTCTGATTTGTCTTATAAAAGATATGCAAATGGTGTGAGGAGCTGCTCAAAATGCCAGTGATTTCTGGATTGCCACGGGTGAATACTAAAGCAGGGCCTTGGAAAGCGAGGCTGTGGTGGCTCAGGAGCACCAGGGCTGTCTGCTGCTTGATACCAAAGTGCTGCAGGTTGGAATGATCCATGGAAATCTGTTGATCCACCAGAAGAATCTGGCTGAGGGATGCAGGGGGTGGCCTTGGTCAGGCCAGCTTAGGCAGGCTGGGATGTTAAACACAATCGGAGGGGAGCTGAGCTCCTGGGAGAAGTGCAAAACAATGCTGGAAGCTGCAGGAGATGCAGTGCCAGACCTAAAGATGTTCACTGGGCTGGAGAGATTCCATGGGTGAGCTGAGCTGTGGGAATTCCTCCTCTGTGCTGGCTGCTGTCAGGGTGGGAGGTGAGAGAGCAGAGAGTGACTCTCTGGGGTTTTACAGATGGGAGGCACAGCCTGAGCTGGGTGGGAGCTCAGGGAGCCCAGACTGTGGGATCCAGTGGGAGAGAGAAACTGGACTTGGAAAGAGCTTTATAGGGCTCCAGGACCTCCCTCCTGTGCTGCAGGGCTGCTCCAAGCACAGGGACTTGTACTGCACTGTGTTTATTTGGGAAAACCTCAGAGAAAGGTAAAATTGTGGATGTAGGAATCACAGAGTAGTGAATCACAGACTCCCAGACTGGTTTGGGTTGGAAGGGACCTTGAAGCCCATCCTGCCATAGCAGGGACACCTTCCAGTGTCCCAGAATGCTCCAAGCCCTGTCCAGCCTGGCCTTGGGCACTGCCAGGGGTGGGGCAGCCACAGCTGCTCTGTGTCAGTGCAGGGAAAGGAGGGCCTGGAAGAGGCAAGCAGGAGCTGTGCAGGGCAGGAACACAGCAGGGATGTGTTGGTGGGTCGCAAACTGGAGAGCACATCAGTGAAAGCTCTGATTTGGATTCTTGGCTGTGTGGGGTGTGGAGCTGGCCTGTTTGGGGGGTGGGTGCCAACCATCCCTGCCTCCCTGACCTCCGGAAATCCTGCTGCCTGGGAGACAGCCTGTCATCTCATGTTTGCAAGTGCTTTTCAATTTAATACATTTTAATCAGAAAATTAATCAGGAAACACCAGTTCAGCAAGATAATTGAACAATGAAGAGACATGATAATTACTGTTTAGTCTAATTAACTTTGTTAAGTCTTTATTGGGAACAGAGACTTCCTGAGTGAAACTTATTAAATGGTTCTCCCTGGAAAACAGAATCCCCATCAAAAAGGCTTTGTTCCTCACAGTGTTGGTTAGGAACTGGGTGCTGTCTTTAAATCATGATTAGGGAAGCCAGCAGGTGGGTTCTGAGAAAACTTTGAGTTACCTTTCAGCTGCTTCTCCTCCATCCTCAGTTCATTTACATCTCTTTAATCCAGGGTTCTCCTCCTCGCTGCTTCCCAGGTGGGCAGGGTTTGGTTGCCAATAAAACCCACAGGGCTGTACAGCCCCACGGCTGTACAGCCCTGTGGGTTTTATTGGCAACCACACTTGGCTTTGTTCCCAGGTCAAAGTGTGTGGAGAATGGACAGGTGATGGAGATTATCAGCAAAAAAAGCCTCAGGGGTTTGTCTGCTACGATAAATAGATCTAAAAATATCAAATATCAAAATATCCAAACCTTTGGTAGGGCTCTGACAGGAGTGAGCTGCAGGGAACACCCTGCTTGAGGGGTTTATTGAGGGGATCTGTGGGCTGGGATAACCCTGGGGAAGGCCAGGGTGGGATGGGGAGAGTATTTGGGAGAGCACCACAATGCTGCCATGGGATATTCACATCAGGCCAGAAGAAGAAACCTTGATGGAAGCCCCCAGGAATCAAACCTGGATCCAGGAATCAAACCTGGCTGCAGGAATGAAACCTGGCTTCAGGAATGAATCCTAAACCTGGCTCCAGGAATCAAACCTGGCTCCAGGAATGAAACCTGGCTTCAGGAATGAATCCTAAACCTGGCTCCAGGAATGAAACCTGGCTTCAGGAATGAATCCTAAACCTGGCTCCAGGAATCAAACCTGGCTGTAGGAATGAATTGTGGCTCCAGGAATCAAACCTGGCTCCAGGAATGAATCGTGGCTCCAGGAATGGAACTTGGCTCCAGGAATCAAACCTGTCTTCATGCCTGCTGTGCTCCTCAGCTCTGACCTCTGTCCTTGCAGGCTCTGTCAGGACTCAAATAAATAATCCATGTTGATTGAGGAATATTAATGGCATCAGGAGCTGTGTCTGCCTGGACAGGAATTAGCATGAAAGAGCCGCTCTGTCTGGGCCGGTGTCTCCTCTGCTTTTGCTTGGCTTTGCTTTCCTGTAAGGGCATAGCATGAAATATTTATCATTTCAGAATGAAGGATTAAACATAAATATTGAAATGAACTTGATTGGCTTTTGATCTGCTGAGAGAGCCCTTTGGCTGGCCATGCTCCAGCCAGAACTGCCCCACCGGCAGCTCATGCATTATTCATGGTGGGATAGGTCAGGAAGAGGAGAGAGCTTGGGATATCGACCTTACAGAGGGATGTGATTTAATAATCCCTGGCTCCTGGGGTTATCTGCTCGAGGCAGGGAACCAGGGGAAACTCAGGGGCTCAGACTTTGCTCTCAGTTTCAGTCGTGGCAAACCTGAGACATGTTTTTCTCACCCGGGGATGCGCAGAACCCAGCTCCCCTGGGGGCACAGTGCCTGGAACACGCTGTAGCCCCTGGGCTGTTGGAGGTGAGGCTGGTTTGTTTGCTGTCAACACTTCTGTAACCACAGAGATGCTTCTACAGCAGAGCAGGTCTCCCTTTTCCAACACACAGGTATCTGAATGAGCAATTTTGCAGGAGAAAAATGCTCTGAGTGAACATTCTGCTACTTCTCTAGTTCTCAGCGAGTGTCTCAGACTGTACTCAGCACACTCTGACCCACTTCAGACCTCATTATTTTCAATTATTTTCATTATTTTCAGACCTCAGGTTTTAGCTTTTATATTTTTCAGATTCTGTGCTGCTTTAGTGTGCGGGTCTGAGCTTCATATGAGGGGATGGTGAGCTCTCTGCACAGAGCAGGGAGACAAAACAATTCCTTCTCTAGCTGAGGACCAAGGACAAATGATCCAAATCTCAGGCCCAAGAGCATAAACTACATGGGCTGAAGAGAGAAAAACAAGAGGGATAGGACTTGATGGGCTGGAGCTGGAATTGGACAATTAACTCCAATATGCAAATGGGGCAGAACTTATAAAAGTGAGAGACCCTGTGACCAGGTGTCCATTTTGGGACCATTTTGGTTCATCTTGGGTGCAGCCCTGGCTGGGCTCTTGTGCTGCCCAAGGTGGATCCATTGAGGAGATCCTTTTAATAAATCCCTGCTTATTCTTTAGCTCTGCCTAGCCTCTGTTCTAGGGCAGCCTTCACCAGGCATCACAAGGAGGGTACAGGATGGCTCCCCACAAATCCTGCTCTTTCCTACAGTTAATTCATGGAACTCAGAGCCTGAGTGTTTTGAGTTCCTTGTTGGTGAGCAGCGCTGTGACTAATTTTGTAATTTATTTGGTCCAGTTTGTAATTAAAGGAAGTGCTCTCCCACTCTTTGTGGTTGGGTTTTTCCATCCATGTCGTGCTGCAGAACAGCCCCAAATTGTTCAGTGCCATGTTCAGCCCCAAAGCACAAGGGACAACTCATTTCTCCTCTTTTTTCTGGGTCACTCCGTGCCAGGCATCGTTTTGTTGTGTGGAATCACGACTCAAGACATGGCTCTGTTGGGAGGGAACATTTTGGAGAGTGCAGTCAACAGCATTGCCTGCTCCTGTATTTCCTTTTATCTCCTCTCTCCCCATTAATTACTGAGCAAACTCTGCTGATTCCTCTGGGATCTGGCAGGATCCTTTCACCAGGAACTGGCATGGAATGGTTTTTCTAGAGGGGCAACTCTTGAGGAACCTCCTGATTTAACTTTTCCCTCCCATCCTCTCCCGCAGCGTCACACAGAAAATAAAATTGCTGGAGCCTTAAAGCACTTCCCCAGCTGAACCAGGGAGTTAATTATTATTTAAGAGGGACAATTGTGGGAGGTTAAAAGCTGTGAAGGAAAAGAGGGGGAAAAATAAAAAGTTGAAATTGCAAAAAGAGGGGGAAGGAGAAAGATGCTGTTCTATAGTGTGATTTTATATGGAGTAATATCTGCAGTTTCAAGGTGGAAGACAAATAGAATTATCCTTTCTCATTTCCTTTTCCTGCAACCATTCCAGGACAAGGAAATTTCTCTTTTCTCCTTCAGAAGTCCAGATAGGAAGTGGTGACCCTGCAGTTTGTTTCAGCCCAATTTGGTGGCCATGCAAATGGCCTGACTCCCTGTGCCTTGAAGAAATACACCACCAACCTTTGTGGTGCTCTGCAAATCACATCCTAAAGCTCTTTTGTGCTCTGCTGCCCTGAAAGTGAAATCCCTGTGGCAGCAAACCCCATTTGTCTTGTGGCTGAACAGCAAAGGGCCCAGCACGTGGGACTCCAGAGCCTGCTGGAAAGGGCAGGCAACTCCCCAGGCACCAGCACACAGCAGGTAATTAAGAATATCATAAAGTCTTAATGGGGGCTTCAGCCTTTTCTGCAGAGCGGTTTTGCCCCTGTAAACAGCGATCATTTGGCTGTGCTGAAAGAACTCCAAAGGCAAAGGCAGTGACAAAGCTGTGTTGGGTGTGCTGAGCCATCCCCTCCTTGTCACCAGCCCAGGGCACCGAGTGCCACCTCCAGCCCTTCCTTGGACACTCCAGGGATGGGGAATCCAAACCTCCCTGGGCAGTTCCAAGGCCTGAGCACCCTTTCCATGGGGAAATTCCTGCTGAATCCACCCTGAGCCTGCCCTGGCCCAGCCTGAGGTCATTCCCTCTCCTCCTGTCCCTGTTCCCTGGGAGCACAGCCTGACCCCTCCCGGCTGTCCCCTCCTGTCAGGAGTTGTGCAGAGCCACAAGGTCCCCCCTGAGCCTCCTTTGCTCCAGGCTGAGCCCCCTCAGCTCCATCAGGAGTTTTCCAGGCCCTTCCCAGCTCTGTCCCCTGCCTGGACACGCTCCAGCCTCTCAGGGTCTCCCATGGCCAGAGCTGGACTCAGCTCTCATTCCACACTTCCCTCACAGATGCAGAGCTGGTGTGTGAGTTCACAGACCTTGCCTGAGCATGGGAGTATTTTTACCAACAAAGGCTGCTCCTTCCTGAACTCCCAAACCTTTGTGTTTGTGCAGTGACAGAGGAGATTTGCCTCCCCTCGCTGCTCAGAGCCACAAATACCTTCCCTGCTCTGTAGGCAGCGTGTCCCAGGCTCCTGAAGAACCTGCCCCATGCTGCTCAGCTTTTCCACAGCTCCTTGTGCAGCCTTTTTCTTTGCCATAAACCCTTAATTCTGTGCTTCTAGCACTCACCTTGTCTGTTTTCTCTCTCTGAAACAGGCAGAATGTTAAATAAATGCCTGTTGGTCGTTAAAGCCGTGTTTACAGCTCTGGAACAGGCACAGAACCTGCTCTGCAGAATTGTCTCCGTGTGAACAGACCACGATAAGCAGCTGGGAGTTAAAAGCTTTGGGATGTATGGAAAGCTGTAATTTGCTGATTACCAGGGCTCGATTGTGGTTGTATTGCAATATCAGTTCCCAAGCATCCCCAGAAACCCAACCCCTCTCCAAAGGAGCCAGACGAGAGGAAAATGCTGGGAATGCAGGAGAATGACCAGGGGCTGCAGGAGTTTTGACCCCTCATGTTGGATTGGTTTGGGTGGAGATGGGGCTGTGCTGGTGTGCTTGCTGTGTCTCAAGATCTGCTGAGCTCCAATTCATGGAAAGGCACCAAAGCCATGCTGGCTTTTCTGTCCTCACTGGTTTTCCACTGCTAATTTGTTGGAGTTCCTCAGGAAGTTACTTCTTCCTCTCCTGGCTCTTCCTTGGGGCTGTTGGCATTCCCCAGTGCTGATGCTCAGGATCTGGTGCACGTAAAATGTGGTTTTCCTGAAGCTTCCATGGAGCTCTGCAGAATGGATTTATGTGCTAATTCCACTGAGCTCTCTCAGACAGGATTTCTGTTGGGTGTGGGTTTGGTTTTGCACCAACATCCCCTTCACCCAAAGATGCCTTCAGACACTACTGGGCTTTATTTTAAATTATGCCCCTCTTTGGGGAAAAAAAAAAAAAGAGAGAGGGAAAAAAAAAAAAAAAGAAAGAGGACTCAGGAACATAAATTAAGCCTTCAAATGCATGTGCAGTTCTCTGTGACACAAACTTTGCTCTTGGAGTTTATGATGCTAATAAAATACTATTCACTGCTAACAGCTCTTTCCTTCCTGGCCTCGGAAACAGAGACAAATAAGTGCCTGTATTGAAGGAGTTCACATTTTATGTCTCTTTGCATCAATATGGCCCTGCTTTATTGACATTTTTAGGTAGAAACTGGCTGGTCATGTCTGAACTATATTAACTATTATTTATTCTTTGGGCTGAGGACCCAAACCCTCCTTGTTCTAGGTGGTTGTACATACAAATCAATACTATTTGTATCCCAAAGAGCCTCTAAATATTATGAGACAAGAACTAAGTGAGATAAAAAGTGCAAGAAGCAGCGAGGTGGTTTGTGTAGGAGGTGCTGGGGAACAGCACGAGCAGCCACGGCAAGCGCCGGCCTTGGTGATGGAGAAACATTGCCAAGGGTTTGTGGCAGGTTCCTGAGCATGGAGGAGGTGGCACAGAGGCTCCTGAGCTAATTAACCCACAGATTAATGAGAATTAATTAGAGTGAGAGACAGGAAATGGTCCCACTGTGTCCCAAAAGAACCACCTCACCCAAGGGCCGGTGTTTCGCGCTGTCCCTGGTGTGCTCTCAGATTTCATCCACCAGGTGTTCACAAGGGAAGTCATTTGAGGTGATCAGCAATTATCATTTTGTGTCATATGTAGGATAAATCGTGTAAGGAACTGCATGAGCAGGGCAGCACGGACTGGAGGCAGCCTCCAGGAGGGCCTGGGAGATCCAGGGCAGCTCTTGCTGGAGGGGTGTTTGTTCATCTGTTGGAAAATCTAGAGTGGTCTGCTTGGCAGAAGACTGATGGTCATTTAACTGTGGTGGTTTGAACATTTAGGGTCATCCAGGTCCAAGTGGGTCCCAGACAATTTTCCAGGAGAGAGCAGAGTGTCAGGGGTGAAGCCCTGTGTCTGAGAAGAGGTGGTTTGAAAGACACGAGTCTGGATTTTCCATCAGAATTTTTGATCACTCTAATCCAAAACAACTTCACACAACTTAGCCATAAATGGAACATTTCTTTCCTCTTGTTTCCTTGCCCAGCTCTTTGCAGGAACACTGACAAATGTCCCATCTGACCCAGAGATTCATGTGTGGAGCTGTTTGGGGAAACCACTGTGGAAACCCAGCACAGAACCAAGCCCTCAAAATCAGATTAACCTTTAGGAAGAACTCCTAAGGAAGTGCTTTGTCCCCTTCGAGGCACTCTGACGCCCTGACAAAGTGACTTGGCTGTTGAAGCATTTGTCACATGGACAAGGAAGAGTAAAACTCAGTTCTTGGGGTGCAGGGAGAGGAACCTGTCCCTATGGAAGAACCTGTGCAAGATCTGCCTTCCCACCTTGTTGACTTCCCTGGATTTCACCTCGGTGCTATTCCAGTGAGAGCCCCCAACAGCAAGGCTTGACTTGGCCTGGAGTGTGTGATTTCCTTGTGCCATGGAATTCTCTGTGCTTAATTTTCCAGCTTTTTAGGACCTGGACTAGTTTCTAAAACTAGAGCTTTATTCCTCACGTTCACTTCCTAAAGGACAATGACAGAAGAAAGAGGGAGAGTGAGAGGGAGGGAGAAAATGCCACAAACTGGGACATTTTGTTACCACATTCCCTGCTCATCTGGGAGCTCTTTTCGGTAGATAATTGCTGGCTAGTGCTGCTCACGAGCTGCAGCCCCGTGCACGGCCCCTGGGAAGCTGGTGGGATGTTGTGGCCCCTGCTCTGCAAATTGAGCATGACCTCCTGGCCAGGTGTTCAGCTCTGAGAGGGAAACTCTGCCTTCCTTCCCTTTGCTCTGTGAGATTCTGGCCAGGCCACTGGGTTTGGAGGCTCTAAAAGCCTCATTGATCCCAAATTCCCTGCACTGGGTGGGTCCTAAAGAGAATTCTGTGGTGAATTCTTGCTGCTCTGCAAAGCTGGCATTGGGTATTGGGGGAATTCCTTTCTATGCCTGGATTTTCTCTGTAGAAAACATCAGCTTATAATGAAATGAAGAAATTATTCCATTTTTCTGATATTTAAGGAAAGAAATCCAGCCACAGGAATTAATCCAGCAACCTGGATGTGACTAAGAAACAGCCCCTGTGCAACATTTTCCCTTTCTCTTCTCTCACTAAAATTTAAAGAAGCTCCACAATTCAAAACATTTTGTTGAATTTCCTGACTCTTTAAAATGCCATTGAAACAGCACTTTTAGGGGGGAAGTCTAGTTAAGATGCTTCCCTACCTTTCCTTGGGATTGTGTTGTGTCTTAATTGCATAATCCCAAAATTTGAGGGATCCTCATCCCAAGGATGTGGCAGGCTTGTGCTGGGGATGGCTGGAGGCAGCTCCCAGGGAGACACAGAATATTTGGGACATATGGTGGCAGATAATGGATGAAT
Source organism: Hypocryptadius cinnamomeus (assembly GCA_013400635.1). Classification (NCBI taxonomy): domain Eukaryota; kingdom Metazoa; phylum Chordata; class Aves; order Passeriformes; family Zosteropidae; genus Hypocryptadius; species Hypocryptadius cinnamomeus. The sequence goes on along the minus strand of VYZP01046025.1, from coordinate 34,077 downwards.
GCAGGATTAAAGCAAAGATGATTGAGTAAACTTCTGCCATCTCCACCTGGAAGTGGTGTCTGTCCACGCCACATGGTGAAGGTGATAAATTGTAGTGAATTTGTGATCTGGAGCCATCAAATTTCCTCACCGTCTTTCTTAACCTTGGGACAAATTAAATCAAGTTCTGCTGTGAAGCCTAAAGACATAAAATTTGTTAGCTGTAACAGCACATCCTGCCAAGCAGTCAGAACTCCCTGGTATTAATTACTTTATTCTCAAAGTTAAATAAATGATGTGATATTTGGATTCAGGGGGAAGCCACCCAGGAGTCTATAAAGGATGTGAAGATTTTCCTGTCAATGAACATCCAATCTCTGTTGCTAATTTGCTGTGGAGGGAAACAATCAGTTCTAAAGTGCCTTCATTCCTGAGTGAGATCCTGCCAAACAGGAGCACCATTGACAGGACACCTGGAGTGGTGCATCCCAGTGATTCTGGGATTTGTGCTGGGGTGGCTGCTGGGGGTTCCTCTTCCCATTTGTTTTCCTCTTCTGGAACAAGCACCATCCCAGCCTGTGTGGATTCCCTGGCTCTGCTCTCCAGCTGCTGTTGGTTTCTCTCAGCTCTGAGAACACAAATCCATGGATGAACATCTCCTCACCTGCCCCACGTGAACTCAGGTGGGTCCAAAGCTCCTCACACAGAGGGTAAAGTCATCCCCACTGCTCTGGCTGTGGACTGGAGATCCCTGCTCTGATTTCTCTGAGTTTCTCCCTACAAGAAGTGTCTTGCAAAGAGACCCAAACCCAGCTGACAGCAAGTCCACACTCCTGGTTGTGCAGTGACTCACAACCCCATTGAAAAAAAAAACCAAGTTATTTTGAATTCAAATTTGCCTGCCTTTAATTTCCACTAAGAGATTCTGTCTCTGCTCATCTCTGCCAGGTTGAAGAGCCCTCAGTATCTGATAGTTTCTTCCTGTGAAAGTGTTTGTACACTATAATCAAATTACCTTTTGAATTTCTTCCTGATAAGTTTAAAGAGATTAATCTTTTCACAGTCTCCATTCTGAAGCAGTTTATTTCCACGAGCCTGAGTCACTCACAGGCCTTCTCAGCACCCCCTCTCCAGATCTCTGACTTGCCAGAATGCACAGACACTGCAAATGGGTGCAGTGCTGTTAAACTGAGCTCACAAATAGCCTGGGGGTTGGGTCAGGTCCTGTCCTGGCTCTCCATCCTGGCTCAGGTGGGGCAGGAACGAGCCCAGGGCATCACACCAGTGAGGAACTGGTCAGAGAACCCAACCTGGTTATGAGGGGAAACCTGTCAGAAGCAGTTGTGGGACTGGAACCCAAATTTCAGGTGCAGCAACACCTTTCTGATGCAAAGCTGGTGTCACTGAGCCTGGGGAAAGCAGGCAGAGAGCTCCTCACACCTCCTGGTCTGGAACACTTCTTCACTGCTCCCATGGCTCAACTTCAATCTATCATTGCTTCCCTCCCTGGTGGAAGATGGAGAACAGCTACTGGGAACAAGGTGCTAAATGGCTCCCTGATTTATTAGCTTCATTATTTTACTGAGGCAGCTGTGCTTGGCATTACCCTGTGGGGAATGTTTGTACTCAGCCTCTGAGATCAGCCCTGCACCAGCATTTCAGTGTTTCTGCTGCCATTTCTTGGGCTGACAACTTTGCCCAGCTTCTTAAATCCACAGCAAAGCTTTTAGAGAACTTTAAGAACGACTTTTTTATGAAGACTGTATTAAAAGGACTAAGAACTGGGGCTATTTTTAGAAAAGGCTAAGTATTAAAATGCAGAAAAGGCAGGAGGGGAGGTGGACAGAGAGGCTGCTCTGGCAGCACAAGGCTCAGCTCGTTAGCACATCCTGCCCTGAGCACCACTGCACCCTCGCTCTGCTGCTAAAATTCATTTATACTGTAAAAAAAGGAGGGGGAGAGTTTAAAAAAATAGGGAAAATCTCAATCCTGCCAGATGCTGAGTGCTTCCTTGGGAAGCCCTGAGTTGGCAGGAGCTGGAGCTGCTCAGCCCCCCTCAGACACTCCTCTTCCTCCTCCTTTATTGTCGGCTCATCTGCAGAGCTGGCCATAAAACAGGCAGGGGATTCCAATAAAACAAAACCATTTCCAAGGGTTACAATATGGATATTTCACTGTACAGAGTCCTTCCAGAGGGTGAAATCCTGTGGAGAAAGGGAGAAAGATGTTCTGGTAGAGGAACACAGAGCTCCTACAGCCAGAGGGATGGAGGGGACAATGTGAGCCCAGGGGCGCAGCTGGGCCAGGTCCCTGCTGTGCTGTCCCATGAGCTCTTGGCTGTGCCAGCATCACTCAGGGTGAACAGGCTTTGGGAGGAGCATTCAGACCTTAAATCATCACCCAAATTACTGCCACACGTTCTGGCTCAGCACTCGCTGGCCTTATTTATAGCCCAGGCAGCAGACGGCGTCTCCTCGGAGGCTTGGAAGCTGAGAGTAAACTGCAGGTATAAAATGCTGCACCACATTTCAGGTGATGTAAAAGTCAGGGGTGGTCGCTGCCAGCTCCCTCTGGAGGTGCCTGGGAAGAGGTGATCTCCTTCCAAAGGGCTGGTGGTGTCTCAGGTGGATTCCTTCAGGAATTAAGTGCCAGGTTCTGCTGGTCCCAGGAGTTGGAATTTGGGGATCCTGGTGGCTCCCTTCCAGTTCAGGGTATTTTATGGTTCCTGGGCATGTGGCAGATGAGTGTCAGGCTCCCCAGGGAGCAGGGCATGGTGATAAAAACCACTCCTGGACTGAAGCTGCCTCCTACTCCAGCTGTGGAACGTGGCCCTGATCCTTGCTGTAAGCTCAAATCCCAATCAACGGAATCAATTAATGATAACAGCAGCAGCTCAGAGCTGTCCCCTGGAGTGGCTCAGGTGTGTGGGTGCTTCAGCAGCCCCAGGCCATGAGATCCCAGTGAAGGGATTCCCATGAGGGCTGGAGAACAGCCGGGACCCTCTGGGCTCTGCTCATTCCCTGCCTGTGCAGGACTGCCCGGGAAGGCAAGCCTGGAGCTCCAGGGAGGGGCGGGCTGAATCAGGAGCATCATTTCCATATTCAACAGAGCCTCGAGCAGCAGGAGGAGTTTGAGAGAGTCCCGCAGTCCTTCAGGAGGCACCTCGTGCCCGTAAACAGGCTCCCCCCTCTCTCCTGAACCCATAAAACCCTGTGTAACGACCGTCGTGACAACCATAAACCTGTTGTTTCCATTCCCGTGATTTACGGAGCTGGTGGGAAAGGTGGGGCTGCTCTTTTATTGGGATGATCAAATGTTTGCAGAGGGAAAATACAATCTGCATTCCTCCAAGGCTGCTTTTATACAGTGAATCATGAATACATTTCCTTTCCCATTAGCAGTTTAACATCGTAGGACACAGAAACACTTCTTCAAAGTGAATTTCTTTTTTAAGTAGTGTAAAGTCCTGGCTGTGGGGGAGGGAATGCACAAGCCTTTGTAACCATGTGAAAGCTGGGCCAGAACCTCCACAAAGCAGCATTTTCCTGCTCTGGGCACCTGTGAGAGAGATAAATCACCTGTCCTGCCCTTGTGAGGTGCTGCCCACGTGCCTGGGCAGTCGAGCAGCCTCAGCATGTACAGGACAGCTGAGGAGAGAGGACTTTGGTCCAGAGAGAAAAGAGGATGAAGGAAAACAAATCCTTTGAGTCTCTGATGTGCTGGATCATCCAGGCACACGCAGAGAGGAGATAAATGATGCATGGGGCTGGGGTGGATTTAGCCTGCCATTACCTGGCCATTTCTCTGTGTTAAATACTTTTCCCTATTTTCTGCTGGGTTAAAACTCCACACAGGTACTTGGGAGATACTGTATTTAATAGCTGCAAATGTGGAATCAAATACAATTAATAATAGTAATTGTAGTGGTCAGCACGCTGATGTAATTGACCTAAATGTTCCTTACTAATTAGAACAGCCCTGGTTCAGAAATCGTTCACAGCTTTATGCTGGGAAAAACAAGCTGTCCTCAATCTGTGCCACACATCAGCATTCACACAGGGCAGATTGGATTTTACTGTTATATTCATTTGCCTTTTCTGGGAGTATTAGAGCTGGATGGATCTAAGGAAGATGATCTGGGCATGCTGTGGGTTTATCTTTGTCATTTGGATATTCCTCTCGGGTCATGAGTATGGGGCTTCCTTCAACACAGGTCACACTTCCACTGGATTAAATGAGCTGGGATCTCTCCCTTAAAGCTTCCTTCATCTCACATCTTGTGTTGTCATTTATACTCCTGCAAAATGAATATGAAACCCATCCATGAAAGTGAAATGAGAATTTCTGCTTTATTTCTGATTTATGCACTGATGTAAATTGTCAGGGAATGTGCAAAGCAGAATCAAGCTGGGCCCCAAGTGTTTGTGGTGCAAATCCCTGTTACAGCAAATCCCTGTTACCACAGCATCCCCATCCACTGATCTGGGATGTGACAGGACCTGGGATGTGACAGGATCCGGGATGTGACAGGATCCAGGATGTGAATCCAGGACGTGACAGGACCTGGGATGTGACAGGATCCAGAATGTGACAGGACCTGGGATGTGACAGGATCCAGGATGTGACAGGATCCAGAATGTGACAGTACCTGGGATGTGACAGGACCTGGGATATTACAGGATCCAGAATGTGACAGGACCTGGGATGTGACAGGATCCAGAATGTGACAGTACCTGGGATGTGACAGGATCCAGGATGTGACAGGACCTGGGATGTGACAGGATCCAGAACGTGACAGGATCCAGAATGTGACAGGATCCAGGATGTGACAGGACCTGGGATGTGGATCCAGGATGTGACAGGATTCAGGATGTGACAGGACCTGGGATGTGACAGGACCTGGGATGTGACACGTGGCTGGCTCAGGCACTGTGAATTTGGTGACTGACAGCAGCTCAGACAGAGTTTGATGTTAAACACTGTACAAGTGCTGCACCACAGCCAGGGGATGGGGTTTGCAGCCTTGTCCCTGTGCAGAGTCCCCTCCCTGCCCAGTCAGTCCCCCAGGACTGGCCAGTTCCCCACTGGAAATGTGACAGTGGGACAAGTGGGAGAGTGACATTGTGCCAAAGAGTGGCATCAGAATCACAGCTTCTGGCAGAGCTTATCCTGACAATGTTCTCATGTGCCTTGGAAAGGGATTTTTGGGGCCAGATCCCTGCTTGGGGTTAACCAGGATTGCTGGAGATGGAGCAGCTGGGACAGAGCTAGCTGAGCATGGCTGTGCTCCCCAAAAATTGAGTGTGCAACAGGACACAGCCAGCCCTGAGCCAGCATCTCTGCACCCCCAGACAAAGCATCAGCCCCTTCCCAGAGCAGAGCAGAGCCTGGCTGAGGTGAGAGCAGCCCCTGCTCCTGCACAGATCCCCGGGAGGCAGCGAGGCTCCAACTGCCAGGGAAGCAGAGAGCTCGGCTGGACAGGAAAATCAAAAAGGAGCAGCTAAAGGCCTTGGCAGTTGGTCGCCCAAAGCGACCACAAACATGTGTCTCACCCTGGTAGGTCTCATCAGCACAGCTCAAATGTCAGCTCGTGCTGACAAGCGAGAGAGAGGAAAACTCGGCTGCCCTTGCTGGAAAATAATGAGAGCTGCGAGCAAGGAGGGAGCAGAGAGCAGTCCCAGGTTGGTTGTGTCCCGTTTGTGATCCTCCTCTCCCGCTGTTCTTCCAGCACCGTTCATTTTGGGGGTTGTTAAAGTGCTGAGTTTGCAGCAGCAGTGCTGGGCACGGTGTAAATGCCTGGGAGGGGAAAGCCCAAACACCTCCAGCAGCTGCTGTGCAGCCGAAAAAAGGTTTGACATAAACCACTGAGCACTGATCCAGAGAGGTTTTTAGGAGATAAAAGTTCCATTCCCAAATTTGACATGCACTCCTCTGTGTGATCTCTTGGCAGTTCTCTTAATCCCTTTGTGCCTGAGTTCTCTGGGCTTAAAGAATATTGGAGGGGTTTAGGAACAGCTGATCCTGCTCTGGGGCTGTGTGTGACACTGGGAAAAGCCACAATGAGGGACACAGGGACATGGCACTTCATGATGTGGTTTAGTGGCCATTATTAGGTCAGAGGTTGGGCTTGATGGTCCTGGAGCCTTTTCCAGCCTTAATGATCCATGCCAGGCAGTCTGGGTGGACTTGGACAGATGAAAAGCTAGTGGGATGCCCATGGCACCATCCCTGCTGCACCTCTGGATCCTCCCTCTCCATCCAGGATTTCTCCTGGATGAACCAGCAGGTGCTGGGCTCTCTGCTTCCTTCCACCACCACACACCTGCTTTATTTTTCCCCACTTGTAATACATTTCAGAGAGAGGCTGAAGTGCAGCATAAAGGAATGTGTGTCCAGGACAGCAGGTCAAGGAAAGGGACACCCTCTCTTCTTCTCTCTTCCTCTCTCTTACCAGCCCAAGGCTTTATTAATCCCCTTCCCACCCCTGCTCCCAGCTGGCTAACAGCTCTCTCTCCTACAGAAATATGTGCTGTGTCCTCACTGCATTAAGCATTGGCTTCAAGTGAATTTCTCTCACAAGCAGAACTAATAAAAGGACTAAAACCTGCCAGGTTCCACTTGACAAATGGCTGGAAGGAGGATATCTCCCTGCTTTTAGTGTTTGCAGTGATTGATCAGGGCAGGCTCGGAAGCAGCTGACCTGTTGAGGGTTTCCAGAGGAGGGGATGATGGAAGGAAGATAATGCTCCTTTCTGGTTGATCACTGTAATTTTTGCTTTTCAGCAGATAACATATCCAGTGTCCAGAAATCACCACCTGTGTTTTGGAACTCGCCCAGGAGCTGCAATTTCAGTCCATGTGTGCATCTGTCTGCTCAGCTCACCATTCCCAGGAGGCTGCCACAGCCTGGGGGTGCTGCTGCAGACACACACAGAGGGACAGGGTCATCCAAAAGTGCTTTATGGCCCAAGATGAAGGTGCCCAATGGGTCACACCAGAGCCTGCCATCACTCGGTAGAGGGCTCCAGCAAGGCTCTGGCTGCATCCAGGCACTTCCTCCCAGTGAAGCTCTGTCAGTCTCTCCTGGGGAAGCTCTGAAAGCCCACACTCTGAGATGGATGGGGTTTTGCTCAGCTGGAGGTGGGAGAAGGAGCTCTGGAGCAGGGAATCCCAGCTCCATCTCTGGGGACTGCAAACTGGCCAGGCTGGATGTGCTACCTGCCCAAGGCTGAAAGGACACAGCCCACATTTGTGCAAGGGACCTCCTTTTAGAAAGTCCTGAGTTCTGGCTTTCAACAGAAATCTGAGGAGTTACACTCCTCCCCCAGGTAGTGGGGGTCCTAGAGAGCTGTAAAATGGCCAGGTGATCTGAGCTGCCTTTGCACAGCCAGACAAGGTGGGGCAGGGCCAGAACCTTGGGATCTGCTCTGTGAATTAACTCATCCCACAGATTTCTCTCATCAAATCCATTTGCAAGCCACAGTGACAGTTGTTATTTATTTATCTAAATAAAAAGAAACAATTAGCTAAGAGGAGATGCACCATGACCTCATTGTGAAAGCTGTTCTTTGCTTGTTGGGGCTTTCAGACATTTCATCTCCCTGGGGATCACAGCAACCAGGACTGTGCTGAGTCCTGGCTCTTCCTCAAGCTGCTTGTGCAGGTGAATGCTCTCGTGGTTAATTGACATCCTATTTATTGCTGAAGTGTTGCCCTTTTTGGTTTTTTTCTTCCCTTCTCTGTCCAGGAAGGAAGATTTTGGTTCAGCAATCGGTCACAAGAGATTAGCAAACAAGCTGAGAACACTTGCTCTGGAGCGTGTTTGAGACCAGGCAGCTCTTCCTGGCCCCTGTCTCACCTCCCTCCTTCCCAGCAGCTTTCCCTGACTGCATTAGGAAACTTCATGGAGCCTTCTTGGAGGTGGATTTTCCCAGGGAGTCATCAGTGCTGCTGCCTGATTTGTCATTTTGTGCAGTGGATAAAAGCAATTTCATGTTCCACTCTGAAACCCCTTGTTCACTTTATGAATAACTCCTGTACGTATCACACTTCAGAAGCTGATCCAGCAAAGTGACAGGGAAGGGATCCTCCTGGGATGTCCAAAAAAAAAAAAAAAAGAAAAAAAAGGGAGACCAGATTGTGTCTGCAAGGCGGACGCCTGGGGGTGTTTTTGTGAACTCCTCATGTGGGAGGGAGAGCAGAGCAGACACTAGAGCCCTGTGCAGGCACAAAGCCACTCCTGCAGCTTCTCTGCTGTCCCCGTCCCCCTTTAAAGCCCAGAGCTGAGCTGTCACCCCAGGTGACCTGTGCAGGGGGGGTGTTTGGTGCCACCCTGTCAGAGCCATCAGTGCTGGATCATTTCTGAGCAACACCTCAGCACCTTCCAGCTCAGCTGATCCACTGCTGGCCCTGACTGAGATCAACAATTAATACTGGATCCTCATTAAGGAGGATGACTGGTTTTTCTCCCCTCTCCTGCAGCTGCTGGCAGGGCAGGGGCTCAGGATGCTCCCAGGAAGGCTGACCATGACTGAGTCCCCAGCTCTGGAAATGTCCAAGGCCAGGCTGGACAGGGCTTGGAGCAGCCTGGGACAGTGGAAGGTGTCCCTGCCCATGGCAGGGGGTGGAACATGATGATCTTTGAGGTCCCTTCCAAACCATCCTGGCACTCTCAGTGTTCTCAGTTCCTATCAGCAGTGGTTTGTGTGCTGCCCAGACCTCACTTAATGCAGGTTTCTCATAAAAATACCTGTGTTTAACTCCTCACTTAATGCAGGTTTCTCATGAAGATACCTGTGTTTAACTCCAGGATCTGGGCTGTGCTGAAGGGAAGTGCAGCTCTACCAGCTCTCTCCATTTTTAATTGTCACAATAACCTCCCTCTCATTGCTGAGACATAAAGCCTGCACAGTCTGCTGGGACCTTCCCACATATTCCTGCAGCTGCAGGGACTTGTCCTGACTCCTGCTCTGTTCTTGAGATGTTGATGCATTTACTTGCAGTTGCTGAAGCAAAGAATGTGAAGAGATCCCCTGGCCCTGCCTGCTCACAGTAGTTGGTCACTGAAGCACATGCAGATTTTCGCTTTTTGGATTTATTTTTTTGTGCACAATTAGGCTTAGCCTGAGCTAACTGTGTCCAGCTGGGCTTTGACATCAGCTGGAAACTCTCCAGGCTGGTGCAATCGTTGGTGCCTGCTGTGCTGGGAGGGTTGGGGTGCTGTGAGGGGAGCCCAGCACAGACTCTCCACTGGTTCTATGTATCCAAATTTCCTTGGATATCTCCTTGCACCTTCTTGTCCTGAGCTGGGAGCACATGGCTGCTTCTTCAGCTGCTGCTGGACAAGCAGGGGAGTGGGAGGAGATCTGAAGAAATCCCTGCTTATCTCCTGGCTGGAGGGGAGCACTGGGGTCCTCCAAAGGGGAAAAAAGGTGACTCCTCATCCTTTTCTCTTTCAGAAAAAAAGGAAGGGAGGAAAATACAAAGTACAGAAAAACCTTTAAACCAACCTGAGCCAAATAATCTGAGCGTTGCATATTTGAATCCTTTCCCTCAGGTGGCATGGGTGGACCCTGAGTGACACCCTGTCACCCTGGTGGCATTTCTGCAACACATTCCAAACCCACCTTGCTTTTATTAAAAGCCCACCTCTCACGAGTCAGGCCCTCCTGCTCAGGGTAAGCTGTGAGGAGGGGCTGGGAAAGGACTCACCCTTATGGAATGACTGCTCATGGAATGCTGTCAGCATTTCTTTAAGATGCCAGAGGCTTTAATAAACCAGGGATTAAGTACACCTCCCATGGCTGCCTGGCAGTTTCACCTTAATGCCTGAGCACATTTGCATGTTGTTATCAGGGGGCAGGAAAATAATGGCATTGTCCTCCCATTGTCCCCCAGTGAATCCAGGGTGATGGGACCCTCTGGAGGAGCTGGAGGCTGTGCTGGCAGGCAGTGGGTGAGTTGTGCTCCACAGGTCACCATTCCTCTGCTCCAGCCAGTGCAATGGAAGGGATTTACTCCATTATCCAACCTGATTCTGGATGAGCTGCTAGGTAAACAAGGCAAAGGCAAGGCTGGGGTGAAGCCACAAAGCTCAGGTGGCTTTTTGGAGCTGATCTTCACAACCTTGTTTGTGTAGCTGTGTTTGCCAGCGCCTCTGGGCACAGCCTTTGAAGGTCCTTTCCTGCTGCAGGTGATTCATGAGCCAGCTCGAGGTGAACCTTTCTGGCAGGTTTTGTTTCCTGTTCTGGGCAGACCTTGGAGCATCAGGTTTCCACCCACTCCTTCTAGCAAGCAAAAGTCCTACATTTATGACTTCCCCTGAGGCACTGGGGATGACTGATCAGGCAGTTCTGACCAAAAATGGCACATGAAGTGTTTGCTCCTTGAGGAGCTGAGTAAGACGCTAATGAGTGCAAGACAGATCCTGCTGCTTCCCATCCGATGGGAATTCACCGTGCCTGTGCTGGAGCAGAACCAGCCTGCCTGCTCATGCATTGATTATGGCTTCACTTTCCAGAAAGTACAATTGAGCTGAACTTTTCATGGAGTTGGAGCCAGGAGTGATGCAGTCAATGAGAGCTGCACCAAGGGCTGTGCCCTGAGCCAGCCCCGAGGCAGGGCTGAGCTGCTGCAGTGTCCCGTGGTGATCCCGTTCCCATCTCCCTCCAGCAGTGCCAAAATGTTTCTCTTTGATGAACCAAATTGCTTGGCTGAGTGCTGGGCCTTGGCATGGCTTGGTGTGTGTCAGAGGAAGGGCTTCCCAAGGCTGTCCTTCCTGCCTGTCCTGCTCTGGATTTGGGGTGAGGACCTTGGGAAGGGCTTCCTGGTGATGCCTCAGGTTTTAGTTTTGATATTTTTCAGATTCTGTGCTTCTTTAGTGGGTGGGTCTGGGATTCATATTAGGGGATGGTGAGCTCTCTGCACAGAGCAGGGAGACAAAACAATTCCTTCTCTAGCTGGGGACCAAGGACAAATGATCCAAATCTCAGGCCCAAGAGCACAAACAGCGTGGGCTGAAGAGAGAAAAACAAGAAGGATGGGACTTCATGGGCTAAATCTGGAATTGGACAATTAACTCCAATATGCAAATGGGGCAGAACTTATAGAAGTGAGAGACCCTGTGACCAGGTGTTCATTTTGTGTCCATTTTGGGTGCAGCCCTGGCTGGGCTCTTGTGCTGCCCAAGGTGGATCCATTGAGGAGATCCTTTTAATAAATCCCTGCTTTATTCTTTAGCTCTGTCCAGCCTCTGTTCTAGGGCAGCTTTCACCAGGCATCACTGGACTGCTGAACGTGGCACCTGCCCTGTCCTGGGCTCTGAAAGGGGAATCAGCACCAGGGCTGCCTGAAGGAGCCTCCTTTGGGCTCTTTGGTTGCTGGCAGAGGTTTAAAAATGCTTTTTATTCAAGTAGAGAGAAGGACCTCTTAAATCCAAGAGTCAGAGTTTATTGCCCTGAGGAGCCCTGATGGCTCCAGCTGCCCAGCCAGATGTTGGGTGGGTAAAGCCCTCTGAAAATCAAAGCTGGGCTTGGCTGAGCTGAGCTGGGCCAGCCCCTCACTTGCTCCCAGCCCATGAATCAAAGCCCAGCTCCAGCACTGCAGACCTGCCCACAGCCCCATCACTTATTGCTTAACAAGTGCATTAGTGTAAATCAAGAGGCATGTTTCAATTATCTAATAGAAGAATTATTGATCCACACTCTCCTCCTGAACGTTCAAATGTTCCAGGAGGAGAAGCAGTATTTGTATATGCTATAAAAAAGCTGGAGTGTGGTTTTATGTTTCAATTAGGTGGTGCAAGATGTTTTTGTAGGAGCAGCTGTGGCCAAACTGTGATGGGCACAGAGCCACTGGTGGTCCCCAGCCCTGGTTTTGGGATCAGCAAAGGACAGCAGTAGGTGAAATTCCTCCCTTTCCCCTTAGGATGCTGTGCAGGGAAGCCCAGTTGAAAGCTTCACTTTCAACTCCTTGTCCATGGAAAAGTGCAGCTATTCCTTAAAATGCCAAATCCAGTTGAAGTGTATCAAATCAAACCAATTTTCTTCTCCCTCTTCCTGCCCTGTGGTTCTGATGGCTGGGGGGAGGAAGGGGATTTGTGCTTCCTGTGTAAGGAGCCTTGGGCATCTGCCTGATAAAACAAACATCCCACAGGAGAGTTAATCCAAGTGGAATTATTCTGAACCTTCAGCTTTCAGTCCATTGTCCTGTGCTGACTGTGTAAAATGCCATTGAGGGATGTTCCTTTTTCCCTTTGATATAAAACATGGGGCTATTTTAGAAACTTAAAACTCATTCCAGACTCTTCTCAGCACTTCTTTTCAAAGCAGCTCAGTTCAGCTGTCAGTCCCCAGCTCCACTTTTAATTAAAATGGGTTTGTAGCCTTCCCTGACAAGCAAACATGTACAGTAAGTTGCAAACTACAGAGCAATTCTTCTCAGCTTAAGGGTGCCACATCAAATGTCACTTGGCACCTCTCTAGGACAGCTCTCTATGCTTAAGAATAAATATACAAATAAAATTGTCACCTGAAAAGTTGTTGAAAACCCTTTTCTGGGACGGGGAGCTCAGATGAGACATAATAGCAGCTGCCTGTACTTCCTGCAATCCCAAAAACCTCTCTGGAGACTCCATGGCCCTGAGCTGTGGGGTTTTTCCCCATTATGCACAGTGACACAACTTGTGAAACGGTGTCACTGTGATTTGGGGGAGCCCTGGGGCAGCTCAGGGGTCCTGGGCCAGCAGGGATTTGCAGTGAGGATTGCTCTGCCCAGCTCAAAACAGAGCTGGGGTGACCCCCAGGGACCCTCCCAAGGAATGGGATGGAAGCAAAGAGAAATGTGGGAACAGCCTGTGCTGGAGAATTTGCACAGAATATTCTTTGTGGTTTGAGCACTTCACTGCCAGAGCAGGATTTCCCTGCTGGAACGAGACACCTGCTGCACCTGTCACTGCTTTCATGTTCTGCTTATTGAAATCCTGAGAAACCCTCCAAAAGCAAATAAGATTGACCCCAAACAAATGCATGGCACAGAGCAGCAAATTGTGCTGCAGGTTTACTGCTGTCACCATTAAGAACAAGTTTCTTCTCCTGGCCTGGCTGCTGCTTGGTGTATTTTTCAGTGTTTAAAGTTTACTTGGTGTATTTTTCAGTGTTTAAAGTTTTTTAAAGTCTCCCCGAGGTCTCAGGGTTAGGGGAGGACACTCTCACCCTGTTTTGGGGGTCAGGCTGGGCTTCTTTAAAGAAGGTTGTCCTAGAACAAGCAATGGGATCACAGAACTCTAGATATGGGGTTAGGGACTTGCTGCTGCAGCTGGGTGCTTGGGATGGATGTTGTGGGAGATTCTCAGCTTTGAGGGGCCAAAATGGTCCAGCCTGAAGTGGCACAACTGTCCCCAAGTGCCACATGTTCCAGGGCAATGATCCCTGCAGCACTGGCAGGGAAGGGGACTTGTCCCTGTTCCCCAGCTGGAAACCTGAGCAGTGTCAAATATTCCAACTCCCAGCCAACCCTCACCCCAACTTCTCAGACCCAGGGTGGGTTTGCGACTTAAATCCACATTTTTGGGGGCTGCCCAGCAGGAACCAGCCAGCTCCTTCCTTCCCCCAGCCCAGTTCCCCATTCAGAGCCCTGCAGCAGAGCACAGCACACCCTTTCATGGAGCAGAACCTCCTCCTCCAGGCTGAGCAGTGTGGTAAATCCATCCAGGTGGGAAGCACCAGGACAGGACAGCAGTTGTATTTTCCCTCAGCTGTTTACACGCTGATTTAATTAGGAGGTTGCCTTTGATTAGCTGAAGAAAACCCAAGCTGTGTCAATTGAAATTAATTTCCCCCTATCAATTTATGCTTTGTGAAAAGTTTGGGTGGCTTGTTCCAAACTGGAATGTGGGCAGCACAGGGAGAGAAATCAATTTTCCTACCAGGTCTAATCATGAGAGGTGTGAAATTAAGTTGTCACCCAGACCCCCTAATCCTCCTGTCTAAATGCATGTTGGGCTGTTTGCTGAGGCAATTACAGGAACCTGCTTCCTCTCCCTCCCTGACTTCCTTTATTAGAAAACACTTAAGGTACAGCTCCCTGTGACACGTTGTCACCAGGGAGGGACAAAAGTTTCGGAGGAGAGAAGTAGGACATGTAAGAGCAACATGAACTGGTAGGAATCAAGAAGCTATTTATGAGCCATTTACTTACTTAGCCCTAAAAATAGCTGGGGTTTTATGTGAAAATAGGGCTGTGATTGAAATCAAGCCCTAGACATGAGGTAATGGGAAAGGGGGGGGTACAAAGAGAGATGCAATCAGGTGTTCTATAAATAGACTGCTGGCCTCTCCAGGGGTGGGGTAGGGGTTGGTTTGGGTGTTTTCCTGCTGGGGCTTGGAGGTGTCAGTGGGGCTGGAGGAGCTGCGTGGGGTGCAGCACAGTTTGCTGCAAGACTGAAAGCAGCAGGAACACGGGCAGGTGCTGGGACTGAGAGCCATGGGGATGATCCCCAACACCTCAAATCCCAGCTGCACTGTCCCATCTGCTGGCCAGTGCTGTCCTCAGGGTGCTGGGTCCAGTCCTGGGCTCCTCAGGATGGGGCCAGGAGCTCCTGGAGAGCTGTGGAGCTGAGGAAGGGCCCTGAGCAGGAAAGGCTGAACGAGCTGGGGCTGAGGAGATGCTGAGAGGGGCCCCTCAGGCCTGGGTGTCCTGTTGTGACCCTGTTGGGTCCCTGTGTGTCCCTGTCCATCCCTGGCTGTCCCTGTCCGTCGCTGTCTGTCCCTGTGTGTCCCTGTGTGTCCCTGTGTCCCCCTGTGTGTCCCTGTGTGCAGAGGTCAGAGCAGGCCCAGGCTCTGCTGCAGGCCCAGCAATGGCCCCAGAGCCACGGGCAGGGCCTGAGCCCAGCAATTCCCCTGCCCAGGAGGCAGAACTGCCCTGTGGGCACTGGAACAGAGCCCAGAGAGGATTGGCTGTGGATTGTCCCTCCGTGGGGATATTCCAGAGCCCTCTGCACACACTGCTGTGCCCTGGGGTGGCCCTGCTGGAGCAGGTGACCCTCTGTGGCCCCATAAACCTGCCCCACTCTGAGATTCCAGGCTTCTGTTCCAACCCTCCTGCCACAATAAGATGCTTTGCAAGTCAAAAGGTGCTGAGTAACTTCTCCTGGAAGCAGCTCTCTGCAGCACAACCTCTTTGATCTCCTCCTTCCATCTGCTCTTTTATTGCTCCAGAGCTGCAGTGTTGAAGTTTTTAACTCAAGAGGTGACATTTGGGTCCTTTTGGGTCCCTCAGTGTTGGAGCAAGCCCAGCACCCTGGCTGGGTGCCACAACCAAGCTGTGCCTGTCACCTTAACCTGCACAGGAGCACTCCAGGGAGGGCACTGAGAGAAGCAGATGGAATTAAATCCCCATTTACTGTAGGCTTTTAATAAAAGAGAGGACGTGTGTAACGTCACCAGCTCTGCCCACACTCTGGGGAATTTGCCCTGGACACTTTTCCAACTTTCCCTTGGAGTTGAGAAGCAGAACTGTCCTCTTGCCACGCTGCAATTAAAGAAATTCACTGCTCCCCATAAAGCCTAAACCCTATAAAATACAGCTGTTCTCTCCTGCTGGGTTTAAAAAGAAATGGTTTCACAGAAATGGCTCCAGGTGTGTGTTTGTGCCAGAGAGGCTCGTGAATGCCTGCTGGAAGGGCTGTGGAAATATTTTGGCAGATGTTGCTCCTGGGCCAGGGGATGCTGCTGTGGGGGATGCAGAGCTGTGGCTGTGAGGGACAGCCTGTGTCCCAAGCCCTCACAGCGTGGTTAAGAGGGCACAGTTTGCCCAAAAGTTGGACTTGATGATCCTGGAGGGCATTTCCACCCTTCACAATGTTGTGATTCTGTCTCTGGTGTGGTCCCAGCCTGGGCTGTGCTGCTGGCCCTGCTCAGGGTCCCCTGCCCGAAGCTCTGGAGACGAAAGTCCTGAGCTCTCTGCTTTTCCAAGTCTTCAGCCCAGCCAAAGCAGGGTGCAGTGTGCTGGCAGCAGCCTGCTCTGCTCTTCCTGAAAATATGTTTGAAATCAAGGAGCTCAAGAGCCCTGCAACCAGGGAGAGTGGGAGGGAGCAGAGACTGAGCCCAGCTGTGCTGGTGCAAAATGGGATTTATGACTTGTGACCATTTTTCAAGTGAGAATCATTGATTTTTGTTGTTTTTTTTTTTTCTTTTTCCTCATAGAATTTCTTCTGCTTGAAATAGAACAGATTGCCTAAAGCACCTGGTTTCCCAGGGCTCCAAGGCCATTCCTCCCTGGTGCCCTGAGCACAGAGGTTGCTGTGACATGTGGAGCTGTGCTGGGAGCTTTGCAGCCAGGAGGGGCTGGGGACGCTTCAGTGCTGGAGGTGGAGGTGCCATTTTCCAAAAAAATCTTTGGATTTAGCGTTTCTCCTCATGGCAGGACTGTTTTCCCTGCAGTGCTTTACAGTCCACCAGGAAGGAAACCCATTCTTTGTTTCTGACTTACCCTAAATGCCTTTCTTTGTTAATGTCAGACCATTCTTTTTGTACTGCCTGTTCCAACACAAAAGGAAACAAATCCTTTCTATGCCAAACTGCAGATTTTTGCCCCAAAAGTGCTGTTCTGATAATTTTTGAAAGGCTGCAGAAAGTTCTCTTGATAGACACTAAAACCATGCAGATTTTGAAGATTTTCAAAGGTTGGACTTGATGATCTTGGAGTTTTTTTCCAACCTTAATGATTCTCTGATTCCATCTCTGTGCATTTGGGCTGGGAAAGGATTGTTCTGAACAATTCTGCTTCCTCTTGCCTTTGCAAAGTCATTAGTGCAGGCACAGCCATGAATTTGGGGAGAACTTAAACTCTGTCTCTCTCTTCCTTCCCTGAATAATGGATGGTTGGGGGGTCTGCTGGGGCTGTTAATGCTCCTGTGAAGTCACAGCCCATCTGTGAGCCCAGAGAGAAATGGGAATAGCAACGTTTTGTTTTGTCTGCTCTACAGAACAGGAGCTGGAGATTGATTAATTCTTGTGAGCTGATCAGAGAGCTGGGGGAAGGTGTTCCAGACAGAGGGGATCAGGAATTGGGGGGCTGTCTGTGGGGGATGAGATGTTTCTGGACCCCCCAAGCTTTGGCCTGTCCAGTGTGACCACATCTGTCAGAGGGCCTGGGCAGTGTGTGGGGACAAAGGAATGGAATAAATGAGAAAATTTAAAAATGCTAATTGAAAATCAGAATGAGATGAATTTTAACTGACTCCACATCAGGAACTGGAGTGACAGGACAAGGGGCAATGGGTTCCCACTACCAGAGGGCAGGGTCAAATGGGATATTGGAAAGAAATTCTTCCCTGTGAGGGTGGTGAGGGCTGGGATGGATTTCCCAGAGAAGCTGTGGCTGCTCCATCCCTGAAGTGTCCCAGGCCAGGTTGGACAGGGCTTGGAGCACCCTGGTCTGGTGGAAGATAACCCTGCTCATGGTAGGGGGATGAAAATGGATGATCTTTACATTCCCTTTCAATCCAAACCATTCCATGATGTCCTGATTCTGTTTCCTTTCTCATATGAAGGAACATGGCCTATCACTACTCACTTAAAGAAATAAAAACCACACTGTACTGAAATAGTGACTTCAGATCCCTCTGTGAACATTCCCCTGCAATTACTCCACTCTGTTAGACTGTTTCAAACACTTTTGGATCCTGACAGAGAAATGCTGTTTATCACTTCCAATTTCTACAACTGGGTCTGAAAACTAATTAGTAAAACAGACTGTACCATCTGCTTCCTTGGGATGTGCTCCTGCTGTAAGTATTTATATTTTAAATTGGGGTTTTTTTTCTTTGTAAATTTGTTCTTGCTTCTAAAATGGTTCAATCCAGCCTATTGTTGTTTTATTGTACAGTCATATTCCACTCCTTCTGCATCTGCATCTCTTCTTGGCATCAAGAGTATACTGAGAGGAAGGAAATATAAAACAAAACTTAATCCTGTCATTCTTTCTGCACAAATGGGCCTGGTTTATATTCCTGGGGCAGCTCTTGCTGGAACACACTGCAGAGTTTGCAGGTAGGAAAGGCAGGAGCTGTTCACCTAATGAAAATAGTGATTTGCCATGGGGAGGGAGCAGGAGAAGGAGATCCAGACTCCCCTGATCTCCTCAGCCCTGGGAACAGGAATGGCACAGGCTGGGAGGGTTTGTGGCTCTTGGTTTGACAAAAAAATTCTGGTTTTGGGGCAATCTTTGGAGCAGGGCAGGGCTGATGCTGTTGCCATGCCAAGGAGTGATTTCCACATCAGAGACTGGCAGAGCTCAGTGATTCTCCATGGAGGATATTTCCCCTGATATTCCTCTTGAATTCTCCATCACTCATTTTAATATTATTATTCCTGTTTGCACACTAAACAACCCTTCCTCCCTGCTGGTTCATGTCCTCATTGCGTCTGCTTTCTGCGAGGGAAAGCAAGATCTTATCCCTAAAATAAACTCAGGGATGGAGACTTTGGAGCCTTCCTTTGCCTCTGCAGGGGGTGGGTGATGCTTCCCTGGGCCTCCACTCCCAACTGCACCAAGCTGTGGATCCTGAGCTGTGGAGAAAGGATTTTAACATGGTGGGTGAGGGGGAGAGCTCTGAGTTTTTGGCACTGAGCAGGAGCAGTGATTCCCTCCTGGAATTGCAGTGCCAACTCTGCCAGAGGCGGGACAAGGAAATCGAAATAACTCACAGTAGCCAAGTCAAAAATGTCAATCCCAACTACATCCACG
This sequence comes from Hypocryptadius cinnamomeus, assembly GCA_013400635.1. Lineage (NCBI taxonomy): Eukaryota > Metazoa > Chordata > Aves > Passeriformes > Zosteropidae > Hypocryptadius > Hypocryptadius cinnamomeus. The sequence continues at coordinate 15,351 of VYZP01046025.1, read as the reverse complement.
TTTTTCTGCTCTTTTCTCCTCACCTGCAAAAGGATCAGCTCTTAACCAGAGGGAAAATTGAAGCAGTAGTTATGGTGTGGCTGAAAATCCACTGGTGTGGTGGATGCTGCTCCCCCTCCAGGTGCCAAAGACCTTTAGACCTCCAGCTCATGAGATCCCCATCAAGCCAACAAAGGTCATGCTTGGCAAATAATGTGTCTCAGATGAGTTTCTTCCTCTGCATGAGCTGAGCTGCTCAGATCGTGCCCTGCTTTTATCCCTCCCTTTGAGGGCTCCCAGGCTGGTGGCAGGAAAGCCATTATCAAGGAGCTGTTCCTTTGCCTTGGCTTTGTGGATATAAATACTGACACCTTGTTCCATTTTTCATGCATTACTTCTTTCCCTGCCCCATTCAAAAGAACAAAAGCAGTTCTGAGTTCTCTGAGCTTGGAATTTGACAGGTTTTCCTTGGTGGTGGCATTACTGGTTTTTTAGTTCTGCTCAAAAACAGCTTTTTCCTTTCACCTGAAGGGGAAGGGGGGGAAATGAAGTGATGGGGAAAGCTGGAGGAGGTTTAACCTGCATGCACGAAGCAGCAATTCCAGTGATTTTATTGTCTGGGCTTTCTGATGGTCGTCCCAAATCATCAATAAAGCTCTGGCTGTCTCCCTCCTCATTAGCTGGAGGCACAGCCCAGCTCTGTGGCTGCCTGGGAAGTGCCTGCCTGGCTAATTCCCCTTTCCCCCTGCCTCTCCAGCTGGCCCTCACTCCCATTTGGAATATATAAGGGACCAGAGGGCAGGATTTATGGCCAGCAGACAGTTTTTAGCACAGATGTGCAGAGCAGCAACTCTCAGGTGCCAACAAAACCTCTGGAGAGATACATCATAGCAGGAAGTTGTCAGCAATTAATTTTCAGAGGGCTAAACCTCAACCATGTTTTAATAGAAGGGGAGGCTGAAGGACCAAAGAGAGAATAAATCATTTGGACCCCTGGGAGGTTTTTTTAGCTATTTTCCTGAGCAAGCATTGCTGCTTTTTTCTCCTTTGCAACAGGTAAAACATTGGGGGTTTAACCACTGAGACAAATATTCTTTAAAAAGCAGGACTTAAAATAGAAAAATAAAACTAAGAACAGCTTTTCTCTGTGAGATCCCTTGAATCTTTCTTCAAGAAAGATGCCAAACACTTGGATAAAGGTCTGGTTGATCTTGCAGGTGATACTTGAGTGACAAAGTGAGGGGAGGCTGAGCTATAATTGGTGGATGTGAAAAGTTTGCTGACAGGATTGGTTGCTGACTTTTTCAAATTTAGTTTTGAGGGGTTGGTTTGGGGGTTTTGGGGTGGTTTTTTTTTTGGAGGAGGGAGCAATTTCTCTGCAACTCAGCTCCTCTGCCAGCCACAGACTTCAGAGAGGAAGAAGAGATGGCCACAGCTCAATAGCAGGACTGCCTGAATGGTTGGAGCTGAGTCAATGATGCTTTATTGAGGCTGTGGTGTGAAAGAAGAGTTTCTGTTCCTTCTCAAGAACCTGAATTCATCAAAGCATTTCACATTTTCCTCCCAGTTAAGCCAGGGTTTGAGTCCAGTTCTGCTGTGCACAGTGTAAATGGGGTGTGGGTGTCTAGTGCTCGCTGTGCTGGCTTTTGATGCTCCTAAAATTTTCCACTGCCACCAAAGTTGGGGTTTTTCTTTCTCTATAGAAGCTGGCAATTGTCTTCCTCATGTCACAATGTGGTTTAAGGTGGGATTAGGTCAAGGGTTGGACTTGATCCTGGAAGCCTTCTCCAGCCTTAATGGTTCTGGGATTCTGTATTAACAAAAACCTGTTACAATTCAACAAAAACCAACAAATCACAGAATCATGGAGTGGTTTGAGTTAGGAAGGGACCTTAAAGATCACCCCACTCCATCCCCCACCATGGGCAGGGACACCTTCCACTATCCCAGGTCCATCCAGCTGGCCTTGGACACTTCCAGGGACCCAGGGGCAGCCACAGCTTCTCTGAGCACCCTGTGCCAGGGCTTCCCCACCTTTACAGGGAACAATTCCTTCTATATATCTAACCAAAATTCCCCTCTTTCAGTCTGAACCCCAAAATCTTCCTCTGTCCCAAGTGGTGGTGGCAGCTCCAGGTGCCTCCTAGGTGAGGCAGTGGTCTGGGAAACTCAGGAGATAGAGAACTTGAGCTGAAAATTCACTGTGGAACAATTCCACTCTGTCATCTTCCTCCTTATTACCCTTTCCTCTGCAGCCATGATGGGATTAGTGATATTTCCATTTGTCTGTTTTATGTATTTTGTTTTCCCTTCCTCTGAAAAATGATTACAGGATGAAAAGTTTGTCAGGCCTTGGAGTTCAGCAAGATTCTCTCTGGAATTAATTTCCTACCATGGAGTATGAGCAGGCATCTAGAAATACACTATTTGATTGTACTTTTGTTTTCATATAAGAAAATGATTATTTTCACTTGTTGGTGGGTGTAGGACACAGAGCTGTGTGGGAAAGGCAGGATTTTTGTTTATCAGATGCCTGAAGACTTAAAATCCTAAGAAGTAGTAATGAGGAAGTCTGAGGAAATTGAAGTTTTGCTCCATTTATTCCCTAAATAATGGGAACTATTTGGTTATTCCCTAAGTGTCAGGAATCCACAGCAGAGGAGAAGAGCACGAGGAACAAGGACATTGCCCTGGAATCAAACACCCCAGTGGGATGAGCTGGGGCCTAGCAGAGCCAGATCCAAGCGGGTCTGGCATGAAATGGCTTCTCTTGATTTTTCATCCTCCCCATCGAGCCTCTCTCTCTCGATCTAATTGAAGGGGTTTGTTCTGACACCTGCTGCAATCAGGGCTGGATGCTTTCCATGGGAATTCAGTGCCAGGAACGAGGCCTGTGCTGTGCTCTTGGCTCCAGTGCCTCTCCAGCACTGCTTTCCACTTGCTCCCAGTTGCAAGAAACCCTTCTGCTCCATCATCCCTTCCACCTGCAGCATCTGCCTGTAGCCAGCCCTGAGTGGTTTTTATCCCAAAATCTTGTGGATCATTCCTGCCCCACCATATCACCCTTCCCCTGAGCACCCTGCTCTCACAACATTTCTAGTCATATTCAGATGAAATCAGCCCTCATGGTGGGGGTTTGGAACCAGACCATCTTCAAGGTCCCTCCAAAAGCCCAAGGGTTTTGGTTTATGGTTTGGGTTTAAGGGTTCCCTAAGCCCAAACCTTTCTCTGTTTCTAAGATATCTGTGACGTTTTCTGGCTCAGGAGCACGAGGAGGGATCCCATCAAGTCCTGCTGCTCTATCAGCTGATTGAGATCATCACCTCCTCCAGAGGGGGAGGCTGAGGAATGCTGGCTCCTCCTCCAGATCTGTAGAGAGGAAAAATCCATCATTTCCCCTCTCCTCATCTTCTCAGTGCTGATGGAGGATTCACTCTCCCTTTAAATCAAGTAACCCCTGCAAGGACTTACCATGCCTGGAGCCTCAGACTTTCGTGCTAGGATGGTTTCTTCTCCATCATCCAGAATAATTCCCTGTCTCCAGCTGCTGGCCTCGGGTTCCTGTGCTCAGAGGAGCTGACTCAGAGATGACTCAAACTCTTCACACGCCTTTGTGGGTTTGCAAATGAAAGAGCAGAGTGAGGTTGGGTGGTTAAATAAGAGACCTCAGCCTGCAGCCAGCCCCTTCCTAAAATCCCAGGGGGAAGTCAGCACCTGGAAACTCACCCTGGGCACTGTGATTCAATGGAGTGAGCAAAAACCACTTGTAAATACATTTATTAGTGCTGAGGCTGTGGCTGGAGCTGAGGCAAAGGAGAAAAGCCACACAATTACCTGCAAATTCCTCCTGAAGTCCTGGGGTCTGTAGGTCAACAGGGAAAGAGCCAAGGAACAGGGAGATGTTGCTGTTTTCCTGTGGGTTTTATTTAATTCCACATCTTTATTTTCTGATCTTAAAGGCAGATTATAAAACTGGTGTTTTTAAAAGGAAATTGCCAATCTGGGGGCAGCTGCAGAATGTGAAGAGTTACTGAGAAGCCTCAACACCAAAACTGGTCTCTGGATCCAGGTATATGAGGGACTCGTCTGAGAGATTCTGAGCCCATCAGCTTTTTCTCAGAGCCACAGCAGAGAAGCAGCAATCCCATGAGATTCCTAAATCCATCTCCATCCCTGATTATGTCCAGCTGCCAGAAAATACCCTGGGGGTGAAGGGGCAGGGTGGGATCTTTCACCTTGGTTTGCACAACAGGAAAGAAGAAACCAAAAAAATTACTTTGAGTCTCACTTAGGAGCGAAACCAGACCCTGAGCTGAGCTCAGGCCCCACCCCGGTGATGCCTTGTGAAGGCTGAGCTAGAACAGAGGCTGGACAGAGCTAAAGAATAAAGCAGGGATTTATTAAAAGGATCTCCTCAATGGATCCACCTTGGGCAGCACAAGAGCCCAGACAGGGCTGCACCCAAGATGAACCAAAATAGACACAAAAATGGACACCTGGTCATGAGATCTCTCACTTTTATAAGTTCTGCCCCATTTGCATATTGGAGTTAATTGTCCAATTCCAGATTTAGCCCATGAAGTCCCATCCTTCTTGTTTTTCTCTCTTCAGCCCACGTTGTTTGTGCTCTTGGGCCTGAGGTTTGGATCATTTGTCCTTGGTCCCCAGCTAGAGCAGGAATTGTTTTGTCTCCCTGCTCCGTGCACAGAGCTCACCATCCCCTGATATGAATCCCAGACCCACCCACTAAAGAAGCACAGAATCTTAAAAATATCAAAGCTAAAACCTGAGGCATCACCTGGAAATTTGGGTCTTTCCTCTCATGTTTAGTTAGGACTGTGGCTGTTGCAGGAGGGATTATCACCCTGTGCTCTGTAAGAGCTGCAATGAGATCCTGCAGCTGAGGGTTCCCAGAGGATCCATGGGCATCTGTCATTCCTGCTCAGCACATCCTAGGCTGAAAGGGAGGGAATTGAACTTGGGTACAGAGCTTTTCCTGCTCCTCAGCTGGGGCCACCCCCCAGGTGCTGGGAGGTCCTGAGGGGAGGATTATGGGCTTGACAGTGTGCAGGATTTCCATAGGACTTAATGGAGCCAATACCTGTAAATTAGGATATTTTTTCATTTATGGAGGTAAAACTCCAGTGGGAAACTGCCTTTGCTGTTGTGAGCCTTAGAGGTAATTATAATCTCCTTTTTTGACACTGCACTGTTGGGAGTGAATGCCAACATTTCCATTTGAGGGCTTATTTGATTATTTTTCTCATTTTGCAAAACATTATTACATTAACCCGCCACTCCTGCATCCTTGTCCTACCATGGCATTTATGCATGAGAGGGTCTGTGCTCTGAAAGGAACATCAGGCTGAAGAATGCTCCACGATGATGGAAAGGCTTCTGTTTATCCTGTAGTTTTGGAATAAGAGCTTATTTTTGGCTTTGGAAGCAAATGTGACCTAGTTTGATCCAAAATGTAATCTGAACCTTCAGCTACACATCTCAGATATTTATTAGGGCTGAAAGTAGTCAATAAATGGATGTGAGTCTGAGTCAGACTGAGAGAGGGGAAGTTTAGGTTAGAGATTAGGGAGAAATTCCTCCTTGTGAGGGTGGGGAGGGGCTGGGATAGAATTCCCAGAGAAGCTGTGGCTGCCCCTGGAAGTGTCCCTGGAAGGCTGGACAGGGCTTGGAGCACCCTGGGGTAGTGGAAGGTGTCCCTGCCCATGGCAGGGGTGGAATGAGATGAACTTTAAGGTCCCTTCCAACCCAAACCACCCCAGGATTCCATGGTTTTGTATAAATCAATAATCCACAGCACCCTTTTGTTGTGTCCCAGCCCTCACCCTCTTTCCATCCCAGTTAAACCAGTGGGGCAGGAGGAGGCTGCTCCAGTCTGCAGAGATCCCTCAGGCTGCTCTGACCAGGTGAAACCATCCCTGAGAAAAATCCTTCCCCACCAGGGCTCACTGCTCTTTATTTTCCCTCCCAGTCTCTGCCCACACTGTCCTGAATGCAGTTCTGGGTTATTCCTCTCAGTCCATGCAATGCTTTCCTTTTTCCTTGCTTACTTTTAATTAAATCTCATCACTTGAAAAATCCCAAGGAAGACTTTGCAAGATCCTTAATTTGATTTTTATTTTCATTAAGCTCAAACTTATATGACAAATCTCCCAGAGCTGTGGCTAAATGCACTTTGTTTTCATGCAGTGCTCTTCTGGCTGAAAGTCCTGTTCCTGCCACGGGAATGTGGGCAGGAAGGGAATGTTCACCTGGGGTTTATGACCCTGACAACCTGTTTTTGTTATTAAAATGGTGGTGAGCAGCAGAAGTGATGAAATACTGAGTTCTGTGGAGTCTGCAGAGTGTTTTTTTAACCTCCAGTCATTATACATTGTGTTGGCATAAAAAAGCAGAGGAAGAAGATCCTTCCTAGAGAGCAAGCAATTCTTCTTGGACCTTATGAAGTTAATTATTTTATATCCCATAACTGAAACTTGTAACTCAGTGTAATTGGCAGGAGAAGTCCCACAGTAACAATCACGGGGCTGGTTATTGTTTCCTCTAGTACTCCACTGTGGGAATGCTGGAAAAACAGCCTCCCATCCTGGTGTTTATTGGCAAATGCTTAAATAAATCATGCCAGCCTGTACAACAAGCTGAACAATCAATAATCTCTCCTCTTGAAATGGGAAGTGTTGCAGGAGGGGAGGAGGTGGGGACGGGTTTGTGGTGCCTGTTTAGCTGGGATTGTGCTTTATGGATTTGGGAAAACCAGAGACCAAGCCTGGGCTGGAAGGTGTCCCTGTCCATGGCCAAGGAGTGGGATGGGATGAGCTTTAACACCCCTTCAACCCAAACCATTCTGGGATTTGATATCCCTTCAACCCAAACCATTCTGGGATTTGATATCCCTTAAACCCAAACCATTCTGGGATTTGATATGCCTTCAACCCAAACCATTCTGGGATTTGATGTCCCTTCAACCCAAACCATTCTGGGATTTGATGTCCCTTCAGCCCAAACCATTCTGGGATTTGAGGATTCTTATGAATTTGTCCTTTTCCCAGTCTGTCAACACCTCACTGTGTGACCACAGCAGGACCTGGATTAACCTCGTGGTGCTCCCCTATTGTGTTAAAAACCCCACTGATTGCCTCAGGCCCTGTTTGCAGCCTGGGTGAAGGAACCACGTCCCACACTCAGCATCACGGTGCCCCAGGGTTCCTCACCCCTGTGTTCAGCCCAGCAACACCAGCTCCTCATGCTGCTGTCAGCACCAGTGGGAATGACCCCATCACCCCCACCCTGAGGGATTCTGTGCAGCCACATCAGCCCCAGCTCCTCAGGTGCCTTTTCCAGCTGTGCTCAGCCCATGGAGGCTCTTGGCTGTGCAAGACTTGATTTTACCCAGGGGCTGCTGCTGCTGCTCTGCCTCACAGACCCTCTGGAGCTGCCTCCCTCTTACAAGTGGATCTTTTAAGATATTTTTTTCTTATCTGCCACTAATTTCTGCTATTTCTGTCCCAGGTGAAGCCTGCAGTGACAAGAGTGACCCACCTGTGAACCATGAAAGCACTCAGCACTGCCTCAAGATTCCAGCATAGCCAGGGAGAAGGGCAGGGACAACAGAGCTTTGCTTAATATCACCTTTGGCACTTGGGATGGGACATTTGAAGTGGAGAGAAAGGGCAAAGCAGGAGATCTCTGGTGAATGTGGCACCTCCACCCTGCTGCTGCTGCTGAGAGCAGCAGTGGCTGAGGATACAGCTCCAATTTAATGCTTCAGTAGGAAATCTTAGGATGGATCCTCATCTGGGATGAGCTGGCCTCACTTTCAGTGGCAAGCAGGCAGTTTGTGAGGGATGGGGTCTGACCTGCTGGTCATTTGAGGGCTTCAAGCTCATCTGTTAAGCTGCACTTGAGTTTGCAGGCTGGCATGGCATTCCTGCCACGAGGAGCAGGAGCAGGGCTGGGCACACACTCAGGATTGAGCATGTGAGTGTTTTACAGAAATACTCCTGTGTCAGCTCAGATATCCCTGTGCCCTTCTTTCTGCATGGAGAATGCTGGCTCAATTAAATTGTCATCTTCCTGGAAAAAAGATGTCCTGGTAGCAGGCCTGGGTCTCTTGGTATGAAACCACAATTCTGGAAGGAATTTAAAAAAAGTCATCTGTTTTAGGGGGTTGCTGAATTTCTTTTTCTATCCCTTCCATCACGAAAAGGAAATATGCTTCTGAACTCTCCAGGCAGTGATTTCAAGGTAGGGTGGCTCCTGTTAAATTAGACATTTATGGACTATTTAGTAAATCACCTCAGAGACAAAACCTTCCAGACTTGTTTTCTGTTTCATGTGGACTATTTCAGAAAATTCATCAGGATTATCTGGGGCTGGGAGGATCTGAATAGCACTGAGATGTGGGAGAGGTGGCCTGGCTGGGAATTTCCCAGTTGTCCTTCTGGTGGCAGTGACTGGGGAGAGAAAGCAGCTCTGAACCCTTTCCCAGTTTCAGCAGCTGGGGAAAGGAGCCTGAATGCTTCTGGAATTTGGAGGGGATGTGATGTGATCCTGCTGCAGTGATGGTCTGGAGGTGGCCGGAGATGCCCAGCCACCTCTGATGGGGCCACCCCTGGCCAGCTGTGGCTGCAGCTGTTTCCTCACACAGACACCTGGGTTTCCACAGGGCCAAGGCTGCAGCCTCATGGCAGGAGGTGCTGTTTAGGCTGTGAGGCCTGGAAACATCCCCAGAGAATGCTACAAAATGGGGTTTGTGGATCCGTGACATTTGCACAGAGCACACCTGGCCAGCTGTGGGTTGGGTTTATCCTCACCAGAAGCACCAACCCTGTATCTCCTCCCAGTGATGCCTGGTGAAGGCTGCCCTGGAACAGAGGCTGGACAGAGCTAAAGAATAAAGCAGGGATTTATTAAAAGGATCTCCTCAATGGATCCACCTTGGGCAGCAAAAGAGCCCAGCCAGGGCTGCACCCAAAATGAACCAAAATGGACACAAAAATGGACACCTGGTCACGGGGTCTCTCACTTCTATAAGTTCTGCTCCATTTGCATATTGGAGTTAATTGTCCAGTTACAGCTTTAGGTTATGAAGTCCCATCCTTCTTGGTTTTCTGTCTTCAGCTCACGCTGTTTGTGCTCTTGGGCCTGAGATTTGGATCATTTGTCCTTGGTCCCCAGCTGGAGCAGGAATTGTTTTGTCTCCCTGCTCTGTGAAGAGAGCTCACCATCCCCTAATGTGAAGCCCAGACCCACACACTAAAGCAGCACAGAATCTTAAAAATATCAAAGCTAAAACCTGAGGCATCACCACCAGTCCCCTCTCTGCTGGTATTGAACAAAACCTGGTTTGAAGCAGAACCTCCTGCTCTGGGATTTGTTTGCACTTTGCACCAGGAACTCTTCCCCATTTGCTTTCACAGCCCCGGCCTGACCTTCCCCTGATGCCTGGATGGCAAGTAAGGAGCTCAAAGCAGGGCGGGCTCTGATTGCTATTGATTAGGGCTCTAATTGCTCATCTCCCCATGCTATCCAAGAATTGGGCTGGATGCAGGGAGTGAAATGGAGACGTGGCTGCCACGGGACTCGCTCAGACATCGTTCCTCAGCACGAGGCTGCAGATTTGGGGGCTCTTCCTGCTCAACCCAGCTAGTTTTTTCATTGCTGGTCTCTTGCAACTTCTCTGCTTTCCTGAGGTCCCTCACTGTGACCAGACACAGGTGCAAGGGCAGGGAAGGGTGGTCACTGCAGGCACACCTTGTGTGCTTGTGGGAGCACCCCAAACATGTCAATTATCTCATTAATTATTTCCTTCCAGCTCAGAACCAATGCTTGGAGATTTCAGGGCATCACAGGACAAGTTATATCTCCAAATGTACACCAGAGATGGCTTTTGAAAAATCCCCATCTCAAGAGAAGTTTAAAATGTGGGGGATACCTTTTCAAGCTATTAGCTGATCACACGCTTGGTAACTTGGAAAAGGAGAGGAAACCTCACCAAAGACTGAAACAATATGACAGTAAGGAGTGGAGAGCTCTCAAGAGCCAGGAATTTCAGAAACAAGAGCCCTCTGCCCATAATTTGGGGTTGTTCCTTGTCCAGGGACGCTTTAGCCACCAGAGGTGTGGAAAAAGCAAAGTGAACTCTTTGTTAGCTGCTGAGGAAACTTTGCTGCCCTGAGAGCACGGGATGATCCCAGAGTTGTCTAATTAGGCAGGCAATTGTTTAAAAAAGGATTTCCATCCAGGCCTGAAAGAGCTGGAATTGACCTGTGAAGTGAAGAAAAGGCTGAATTTCATTCCCAGCCCCTGCACAGAACCTGGCTGAGCACAAGGAGCCTCACGCTGCCTCTCTGCTTGGGGTGAATTTCATTAGAATGAGCTGATAATTGCATTGTACAGCCAGAACCAAGCAGGGGGAATTTACCTTCAAGGCCCATGAAGGTCAAGATCATCCTCAGAACAATATCAGGCTTTTCAAGACAAAGTTTTCATGTGACTTTGTGAACTCAGAGGTCTTGCAGACATTCAAAGCTGACAGCAGCCATTTTGTGCCATTTTTCAAGAGTACAGCTGGGCCTGTGGTTCATCCAGGGCTTCTGTTCTTCAGGGGATCATTGGGTGCAATTGTGGAGGTTTTTTTCTGTGGTTTGGGATATTCTCTGGAAATGCCCCAATCCTTTGGGAGACAAGGTCAGGGAGGGGGCTGGAACTTGTTGTGAAGGTACAAAATGCTTTGCTCCTAAGGAAGCTCTTTTGGGAGCCTGAGCAGCTCCCAGAGGGTGCCAGCACTCCTTTCCAGATGTGCTGCACCTCTGGAGCAGACAGAAAATGCTGGATAAGCTGGAGCTGCCCTTCCTCCTTAGTGAATCCTTCCCATGTGGAACCAGCAATCCCCTTGGAGATAACAGCAGGTGGCTGCGAAAAACACTGCAGATAAGGGAGGATTGAAGACAGTGGAACTGTTTTTAGGTAAATTTCTGCTTTTCAGATCAGATCTGCATGTTTATCCCCTATCTACATGCACACTTAATCCCCAGTTGCCATGGGACAGGAGAGCTGCCTGTTATTGCAAGCTCTTTCTCTGAGCAATTTCCTGTTGTTAATGCAGCTCAGTCCCTTGATTCCATTCCAGTCAAATCATTCCTGTTGTCTTTTCCGAGGTCATTGTGCTGCCTTGCAGAACCCAAACCTCTGTGTTGGCAAAGCTTGGGAATAAAGAGCCCTCTGTGAGGAGCTGCTGAGCCAGGCTGCCACAGCCAGGTGAGAGCAGACCTGAAAGGGCATTTCCATCCCTTGATCAGCTGCCAGCCCTGCTGCTCTGGGCACAGCCAGGCTCGGCCTCAGACATGTGGTCTGACTTGATTTATGTAATCCTCAGATCTAGATAGTCCTCAGAATGCCCCACTCAGGATTATAACAAGGTAAACACGTTTTTAGCACACAAAAAACCTGAAAATCTGATTGTTCTGGTGAAGCAGACAAAAGCTGGAAACTCTTAGCAGGGGTATTTTTGAGGTGAGGCATTGATGTTTGAGGGAGGGAGGGAGAGCAAGGCTTGGAACTGGAGAAAATGGGCTGGGTGGCAGTAATAGAAAAAAAACTTCCTGCTTTTCTTCCAAGCAACCAAATGTGGAGTGGCAGAGGCGGCTCCTTTCTGCAGAGCTGCCTCTCTGCTGACAAACATGCCGAGGTGTCGATGTGGGGAGCAGCAAGTTGTGTTCCAGACTCCCTGATAAGTAAGAATACACTGTGCTTCACACGTGTTCCAAAGAAATCTGTCACTCCCCTGAAGGTCTCACCTCACTTTGCAAAGTCTCTTTATTCCCCTTTTCCTGAGTCACAGAGTGAGGGGGGAGGTCAGGCCTGGTGGGCTGCAGAGAATCCCAAGAGGCTCCTTGGCCACCTCATCCCAGTGGTGGGTGTTGGGTTGGGATTTGCTGTAATAACTCCCCTGGTGAGGTGACACCAGAGAAGGGAACAGAACAGGCCCATCATTAGGTTAAAAATAGAAACTCACAGTCACAAAGAGTGTGGGCAGTAAATTGGGTCCTGGCCCTTCCCCATGCCTGGAGCTGCTGTTGCTGCCTGCATGGGTGAAGGAGTCTCCCCTTCTCCCATCCCTCTGGCACAGCAGAATTCCAGCTCTCACCTGGAAGGGTGACAAGTGTGTCCTGATGGCAGGAAGGCACCGATGCCCACAGCAGGGAGCAGGATCCCAGCTCCTCTTCTTGCCTGTGTGCTGCAATAGGACGTGAAATAAAACGAGGTGGACACTGGATTCTAAGGTAAGAAGAAGAAAAAGAAGGGAAGTTTATTTCCTGACTCCAATATTTATAGACTTACAAAAGTGACAGTGAATTGGAGGATGAAAGTGCCACCTCTCCAATGACACTGGACAAGAGAGCAGTTCATCAGATTTCTCCTCCTCCAGAGAAGAATGTAAAACAATAATTATTTACATAAAAGTGCGTGAGAAACTTTATTACAAAAATGTAAACATCAGAAAGCTTAAAAGAACTTAAAAAAACAAACACCTGTGCCCATGTGAAGCTGTGTTTGGGGCAGCCTCAGCCTGGCTGTGTGGGTTTATACCTCTGCTGGATGGTTCAAAGCACATTTTCTCCCGGGCAGAGTGCTGGCACACGCACACACATGCAGCAGGCACTCCCTGCAACTGGCAAGCTGGAAAAATAACAGCATCCTCAGGGAACAGAGAGGCTCCCGTGTTGGTACCTTCCTCCCCTCTGCTGGCAGTTGCTCTGCACATCTCCAGCTCTCAGGCTGCTGCCCCTGAGAGCCGGGGAGGGAGATAAAACAATCTCATCCCAGCGATGTGATTTCCCTCTCCAAGTCCTCTCGCGTTTTCATATGGATGTTGATAGCGAGGGCTGTAGATGTCACTGCTCTGGATTTATGGATAGAGATGTGCAGATGAGTGTGACAGCTGGGTGTCTGACTCCTTTCCACTGCAAAATCTGATCCCTCTTCTCTGCCATCAGATGGATTTTGTGCCACTCCTGACTCTGCTGGCAGAGCTGGGAGCTGTGTGGGACTCGAGGCTCCATTTCCAATGAGCTTGTCAGGTCTCAGCCCTCAGCAGCGAACTCATGAACAAAACCAGCACTGGTGGACATCCCCTGAGTGTGTAGGGGTCGTGTCTGAGCCACCCTCCCTCTGCAAAGGCTTTTCCCTTGGCCATGCAGGGTCGTGTGTGGGGTTTATCTCGCTGAGAACAAACCGTGTCGTGCAGCAGAGAGACCCCGCTGGGACCCAGCTCAGGTCGTGAGAATGTTCTTCTCCAGAGGCAGCTCAGCATCCAGCTCCAGTACTGCTGTAAATCAGGAGCTGTGGGGTTTAATTTGATTGCTGAGGCTGTGTTCTTACATCAGAAATTACAGCAAGAACAGGAGGGATTCTCAGCTCTGCTCAGTGAAAGGGCCTGGGGTGACAGGGCAAGGGGGGATGGCCTTCAGTGAAGGAGGGCAGGGTTAGATGGGATGTTGGGAAGAAATTGCTCCCTGAGAGGATGGGGAAGGGCTGGGATAGAATTCCCAGAGAAGCTAGGGCTGCTCCATCCCTGGAAGTGCCCGAGGCCAGATTGGACGGGGCTTGGAACAACCTGGGACAGTGGAAGGTGTCCCTGCCATGGCAGGGGGTGGCACTGGAAAATCTTTGAGGATCTTCTCAACCCAAACCATCCTGGAATTCTGGGATTCTGGGACAGGAAGGCACGGCAGAGTGGTTAGGGATGGGCAGGGCTGCCTGTGAGGGTGCACGTGTAGGGATGTCCCATGCAGGGGTGTCCCATGCAGGGGTGTCCCATGCAGGGGTGTCCCCTCTGGGTCTCCCCGTGCTGTGGCTCTCCTGCAGCTCCATCTGCACCAGGGCATTCCCTGCTGCAAGGCTGAAGGAGCAGGAGTGCTGCACGTAGAGCTGAGCTGATGAGGCCCAGCACCCCCTCTCCTTGTTTCATGTTTAATTAGCTGGTGCATGAAGGATGGATTGGATAGAACAAGGAAGCAGCAGGGAGAAGGAAGGTTAATCTATCCTCCAGCCTTGCTATTCCTTCTTCCTTGTGATCTTGTGAAGCAAGGAGATGATGTGTCTTTTGAAGTGTAAAGTACTCCCTATCCTTCTCCCCCCCGAAGTCGCCTCCTCCTCCTCCTCCTCCTCCTCCTCATCCCAGCTGCTTTCTGCCAGGTGCTGCTGATGGCCACGGGGCTGGACCCATCCTCCCCGGGGGCTGCATGAGGGGGCTTGGAACAAGAAAAAATCAGGACTGGCTCTTTTAAGCACCTCAAAGCCCTGTTCTGGAATCCTGAGGTGCTGCCTGTCCCAGGCCACGGCTTGGAGTCACCTGGGACAGTGGAAGGTGTCCCTGCCCATGGCAGGGTGCAATGGGATGAGCTTTAAGGTCCCTTCCAACCCAAACCTGTCTGGGATTTTGGGATTATTGACTTTGTTTGGGGTTGATGCAGCAGGAGGAGCAGCGAGGGCTGGGAGGATGCCCTGAAGCCTCAGCTGTCACCTGGGATGTCCCCAGGACCTCAGGGCTCACAAAGAGCAGGGCCACCCCCCAGCTGTGAGCAAGGAGAGGGAGCTGGGCTCTCTCCTCTCCATCTTCAGGAGCTCTGTTCCATTTTTCAGGAAACTCTTTAAGAACAAGGAGCAGGGGAATCAGGACAGAGGAGAGGGCTGGCCTGGCACGAGCAGCCCTTCCCCAGGCCCCATGTTCTCCCCAAGTCAGAGTAATTGAATTGTTTTAATATTAATGTCTTCTCTCGAGCTCTGCTGATGGGAGGGAGGGAGAGATGTTTCTTCCAAAACAGTCTTAAGCTAATGCAGAAAGTATGAATAAATCTCTCTGAGATTATAGCCCCTGGAAAGCTCCTGTGAATATCAGAAAGACATCCTTCCTGCTATGGGAGCTTTGATTGAATTACAAATTTGAGGCAACTCCAAAGCAAAACTGATTAAGTCTTTTCTTTCTCACTCTCTTGTTGTAGCTTTTTAAGGCGCTAAAGCTTTTTAATAATTAGAAATCCCCCCGTCCTGTTTGTAAGTGGTTATAATTGGCATCGCCCTGCCTGCAAGTAGCTCTAATTGGCATCGTGTCCTCGTGGATGGTGACACACCAGAGCACAAAACATGGTGGGAAGTGTTGTCACTCCTTATCTCTGAGGGAGACCCACGGCCTGTGCTATGAGAGGATCGAGGATCATCTCAGGGCTGGGAGGGAGAGGTGATGTCCCAGGGATGAGCCCCTGGGCTCTGCTGAGGTGGGGAAACAGGAATGGGGCTGCAGGTGAGATGGGAAAACAGGGATGGGGCTGCAGCTGAGACAGAAACAGGGAT
>VYZP01046024.1:9157-20640 GCA_013400635.1 Hypocryptadius cinnamomeus | reverse complement strand
TTGGCATTTCCTTTTGCTGTTCCATTTTAAAATTCTAATATAAAATTGCGTGGATACTTGCATAATAAATTAAGAATATCGATCTTCAAACTTTTTGATGGTCTGAAAGAAGCCAAAATTTACCAAATTTTCCTGTACTGATTGTACTGACGTGTCCTGGGTAACCCAAAATGCTATTGTATTCCATATCTATCTGTGCCCAAAGTTGTTACTGTCTCTTTGAGACTCAGTGGACAGAAAAAGAACAGTGAGGTCAGGATGTGTGCTAGTCCTTTTTTAAGGTTGGGGGATTCAGGAAAAAGCGCTCTTTCTCTCTCATTCTTGCTGGGCAAGCTGAGGTAGCACAAGGCAGACAGCAGCCACACCACCAAGCCAAGAAAAATAGAACAGCCCCCACTCCATATGGTTGCCCCAGACTGCCAGCAGTGCCTGGTCAAAGCAGGAGGGCATGGAATCCAAGTTGTCCAAGCCCGCTGCTGCTATTTTTGCTAAAGAAAAGGCGAAGTCCCTCCAGGAGTTCCAGCTGTTGACCCACTTCCAGCCTCCAGGGATTCTAGGTTTTCTTTCTGTTTTGTTCTTTTTCCCTGTTGGCTGATATTTGGGGGAAAGAGGGAGATTTTTATTTGCAGAGGTTTGGTTGCTGTGCTGTTCTTCTCCTCTGTTCTCTCTCTCCACCCCAGGTCATCTGCAGAGGGAGCCATCCTGGGGGTAACAGTTGTCTGCCACTTTCACTTTAGCTCTCCAGACCTGGTCATCCATGAAGAGTGTCATCTTGGGGGAGGGTTTCTCTGCTGTTTTTCCTTTACTTTGCTTTTGGGGAGTCCATGAAGAATCCATGAAATTCAGCAACATTATAACTACTGATTATCACAGTTATTTTTTGCCTGTTCCTTTTTCATTTTTTAATGACTTTTTAAAATTGTTTTTATTTCACCTAGATCTTCTTGCATTCATCTCTCCTTATTGGTGAATGGGGAGTGTCAAAACTAAAGGGAAGGTAACTCATTCTGCAGGTCTGCTGCCTTAAATTGTCTTACACCAAGATACAATGTTACTTTAATTTACTCCACAGATGTGATCCTAGATGTTATATTGTTGCTGTTCAGTTCAACATTTCTGAAAAATGAGAGTAAGGATCTGTATACAACATAAATAAGCATTTTTGTCTGCCTATCATTATTGCACAATTATTGTGACTCCTTAGGGAAATCTATGTTTGGCTGAGTATGTAAACACAACCCTGAACAATGAGCCCATTTCTGGGATATTCTGACAAAGAAAATTAATCTTTTCTTCTTCCCTTTGCCTCATCTTTTAAAATTACACAGCTTATGACAGTGCAAGGAAAATATAGAGAAAGTATCTTTATCTGACTACAGAAAGACATTACTTATTAAAAACAAAGAGAACAGTTCATCTTGAAGTAATTGTTGGTCTGAAAACAGCCTAACAGGGAAGGTGGTAATTCCAACATGCATTTACAAACTTTCAGTCTATATTATATTTTAAAGAACGAAAATTAGAGGTTAACTTGAAATGTTTTGTATTTTTTATCATTTAAAATGTAAGTTTAAAAACTTACATTTTTATGTAAGTTTTTAAAAGTACTTCTATTTTGTGAGTAGAAATGAAGCTTTTCTAGTCAGAGACAGATAAAATATCCAAATATATGGAAATATTTAGATCTATTCAATTCCTCATGGGCAACTTCAGGCAGAACATAGTTTGATAAAATGACATAAAAGTTAAATTGTAAAAAATAATAATAATTTGACTTGTATCAAATATGACTTCTATTATTTCTCAAAAAAACATACCAACCTTTTTCCGTATTGTTATCATAAAAAGTCTACCTCAGAAAATTAAATGCTAAGTCTTTGCTATAGACTGGTGCTTATTTCACATACAGAACAATGTGCTGTTAAAATGAAATTCGTCTGGGTTCTGCAGGGTATCTTCTCATATTACTGCTATAATAATAACAGTGGAACAATGTTTGTAGGCAAGATCTACTCTCTTGGCAAGTTATTCCACATAGCTATCCCCAGTTTGAGAACTTGAGATTTCAATGAGGAAATGGCTGAGTACTTCTGGTACAGAAATTCAGGCTGAACTTTTCACAGTTGTCTTCCCTACATGAAATAGAGCATTTAAACAAACACATATA
This sequence comes from Hypocryptadius cinnamomeus, assembly GCA_013400635.1. NCBI lineage: Eukaryota > Metazoa > Chordata > Aves > Passeriformes > Zosteropidae > Hypocryptadius > Hypocryptadius cinnamomeus. The sequence continues at coordinate 18,473 of VYZP01046024.1, read as the reverse complement.
TATGTCTAAAAACACATATATATGTTTAAACAAAAAACTTTCTTGAGCAAGATCCCCTGCATTCTTGCAGTTCCATTAGTGTACCCTTCATCACAGTATTGTAAATTCTCTGAGACCAGACATAAATGGTAAAAGAACCATGGGTATAGACCTCTTTTTGCCCCCAACTCCCTGTTAAAATCATCAAACTTACATTAAGAAATCATGTGAAACAAAGGAAAACAGAAAGGAAGAAAGAAGGAAACACAGTCAAAGGTTTTGCTTTAAAATTTCTTTGCTACTCAGATTTGATGAATTGGCACTGATGCGCAAAGTAGCATTTCTCAGTCAATTTATTTCTAATTACATCATTCCCTCAGAGCAGTTTTAAAAGACACTGAGGATTATGTATTCCAGCTGAAAATGAACAGAGCTGATACTTCAGGTGACACTGATCATCAGATCACTACAAAAGAAAAATACATTTTCAGTTTTATGCAAAGGAAGTTTTCTTCTTTGCTTCCAAGCCCTTTGCCTTTCCCCATGCTGAGCACTTGCATGCAGTGGGCACAGGTACCCTTACACGTGCACATGAAAGCAGATCCAGGCAATGCACTGTGATGCCAACCTACCATTCTGATGCCATTCTCAAAGGCCTGACGTGCTAGAGAAGCAGGTCCATCCACAGTCTTCCCATCGTCATCGGGCCCCCAGCTGGCACTGTAGATGTGGATGTGCTGGGGATTAAGGCTTAGAGACTTTGCTTCTACCATATCTGTCACATCTCCATCCAGCATCCGTACACCTTCAGAATGAAAAATACAATGAACTGTACAGACAAACTCAAAATGTTTCTTCACCTTTTTTCTCCCCACAGAGAAAATTGTTGTGTATGACACTAAACTGAGTAATTACAACAACTCCCACTGTTATTAAAGAAAAACAACAACAACAACAACAAAATCTGTTTGGGTATCTGTTTTCCCAATGTCTCTAGATAGGAAAAATATAAAAAGATACAAATATTTTCATCCTTCTTCAAGTTTTAAAAATTACAAGTAATTTTTCTACTATACAGCCTTCAAACTTCAACAATAAAGTTTTAGGCTAAATAAAATTTTAAAAAATACTTGAATTTTGCAATGTTTTTATGTCACCTAAAGATAACAATTGATTTTCTTTCTCCATTTACACTGCAGTGAAACTGCATCACCTTCCTTGAGTCATTCACAGTTTCAATCATGTTAACAGATGTAATAAAAGGATCCCTACAGACAAGTCACCTTGGCATCATTTCTTCATTTTATGAGGCTGCAATGAAAAAACTGGGGAGAACTCTCTTGTGTACAGAATGATTACCACACACTGTAGCACAGAAATTACAAGAGGTTATGAACAAATACGTAACGTTGTTCAACCCAAAAATCCAATATGGTGAACATCCTTCTCTTCAGAAGAAGTTTTTATGAGGTATAATCTGGAATTCTTATGTTAAAAGAACCCATTCATGTGGGTTTGGACAAGTCAATGTGCCAACACTTCACGATGTTTTAAGTTTACTAGACTGAATAAAGCACGCTGAAATCTGAAAAGTGAGAAAACATGGTAGTTGGGTATTTTTTCTAACTGTAAGACTTTGTGGTTAAATCTGAGAAAACTATCAATGCCAGTTTTAACCTAAACAGGAAAAAAGACCTACACACAGCTAGAGACACTAAAAATTAAATAAAAATTTAATAAAATGGTATGATAGATGGATGATCACTCTCACAATTTGCAAGTTAGATGCTCTTTACACTTTAAAAGGCTACTCCTATTTATAAGCCAAATTTACATATTTTTAATTACAGACACTGCATTTTGCTTATGAGCTCAGATTAAAGAAACTTGTATGTTTACCAAGACTTTAACTTTCAATTGACAAGAGGCATAGGGACTGCTTTGTTGAAAAAAGACTTTTTTTCCTCTAAATTTATTTGACTTAAAAATGAAAAGTGATTGTATTTCTCAGTTCACACACAAAGTTCCTATGTTTCGTGAGATAATAAACTTCTACAAACTGTGATCTCACTATGAACTTGGCTTTATAAAAAAGAGTCATTAAACCAGCTCTGGGATTCTAGGATTTTATTTTCTTCTCATAATCACAGAAAATTAATGATGGCTGAAAGTTGTGTATTCAATTCCTTTAAAGCATATTAAAGTATCTCTCTAGTTCTGATAAAGGCAATGAAGGTACACTGGTTTTGAAAGAAGGAAAATAAAGCTTTCCTTTATGACTTTGTTAGTCAGTCTAAATATTATGTTCAACCAATGAACAATAACTCAAATGCTGCCACTGGCACCTAAAGCAAATCACACAATTTTTAAAAATTTTTCTTGTAATGGTGAAGTGGTCTACTTTTAAAGCAAAACAGAGAAGGTTGTGACTTAGGTGTTGCTCTCTCTAGCCAAAAATGGACAGACATGCTGCAAAACTGTTGGCCAAAGCCAACTGTGTGAGGTTCAACCAGGCCAAGTGCCAAGTCCTGCACTTCGGTTACAACACCCCCATGCACCATCACAGGCTGGGGACAGAGTGGCTGGAAAGTGGCCTGGGGAAAAGGACCTGGGGGTGCTGGTTGACAGCCACCCATAAGCCAGAGTGTGGCCAGGTGGCCAAGAAGGCCAACAGCATCCTGGCCTGTGTCAAGAACAGTGGCCAGCAGGACCAGGGAAGTGATTGTTCCCCTGTACTTGGCCTTAGTGAAGCTGCTTCTGGACTTCTATTTCCAATCTGGGCCCCTCACTTGAAGAAAGACAGTGAGGTGCTGGAACGTGTCCAGAAAAGGACAACAGAGCTGATGAAGGGTCTAGAGGGTAAGTCCTGTGAGGAGCTGCTGAGGGTGGGGGTATTTAGCCTGGAGAAAAGGAGGCTCAGGGGAGGCCTTATTGCTCTCCACTATTGCCTGAAAGAAGGTCATAGTAAGGTGGGGGTTGGCTTCTTCTCTGAGGCAACCAGCAACAGGATGAGAGGACATAGTCCCAAACTGCACCAGGGGAGCTTCATGGCGGACACCAGAAAGAATTTCTTCACTGCAGTGGTTGTTTAAGCAGTGGAGCAGATTGCTTAGGGAAGTGGTGGAGTCACCATCCTTGGAGGCATTCAAGAAACAACAGGACACAGCACCTAGTGCTGTGGTCTAATTCACAAGGTGGTGGTGATCAGTCAAAGGTTGGACTTGATGACTGTGGTCTTATCCAACCGAAATGACTGTAATTCTGTGCAAGATGACTCTGAACAACAGACATCTCACTGGATATCTGCAGGGAAAATAATGCTCCTTCCTTCCTCCCTGCCTTTCTATTCCCACCCCCCAACGTCTGCAGCGGTTAAGTCTGCTGATCACACATCCTCCAAACTGCATTTGGCATGCGGTGATAGCACAACAAAAGCTATCCAAAAGGCAATTAGCAGACTGTGTTTGCAGATTGTTCCAAGACTTCAGAGCCCTATAAACTTTCTCTAACTTTTTCTAAATTGCAGTAGTTGCAAAATGTAAGTGGCTTTTTACTCAGAACAAATTTTCAATGAATCATAGGAAACATCCAAAACTGAGCTGAAAGAAGTTTTCTTTTAAAATGCTTGTTTTTATTCAACATCTGACTTAAAGAAACAGCTGAACTAATCCTCATGAACTGAAGACAATATACATCTGTTGTGTCATAATTCAGTGTAACTGTTTTCCCATCAGGACTTGAGCCCAGCCAAGTAACTAAGCACCAAATCCCCACAGATGTTTTACAACTTCCACAATCAGTTTGCAATAATAACAGCACACTAACCAAGCCTTCCTATAAAAAGTCTCACAAGCTTGTTTTGCGTGATTATTTCAGAGTTTAAACAAAAGATCCATCCCTTTGGTGTACTGGTTTGTCTTTTAGTGAGAGTGTAGCTTAGCTGCACAGAAACTTGTATAATTTTTAATAAGAAACTTGTCATAATCTGTAAAAAAACTGAAGACTCAGATTGCAATTTTACTAAAATTTTCTTTCTACAAGTTCCATCTCCACTTATGCCATCTTAAAAGAAGGTTCAGACTTTCCTAGAAACTTGGTCATCAGATGTTCTTAAATATTTGGAAACAAGACAAGGAGTACAAACACATTTAGAAGAACATTAGCATTATTAATGGTATCTTGTTAACAACTTAGCATCAGAAACATCATTAACTGGATTTGTTCAACTGCCAGTATTTTACGGCATATTGACGGGACAGATTTTTTTTCCCTTCTGTTTGGTATATTAGTATCTCTTATGTGTTCAGAAATGCTTTCTGGTTTGAAGCAAAAGATACTTATCTTGGTGCAGCAAATCCAACATCATTGTCAGCAGGTGCTCCTCTATATAAGAAGAATGTAATTGTTTTACCTCAACTTTAGCTTCTTCTCCAAGAATACCCCAAGAGGGCCCTTAAATCCCTGGGAAACAAGTCAGCTGACACAACCACAGTATATTCACATGAGTAGCTTATGGCTGTTCTGAAGGAAAAGAATGAGGAATGCCAAGTAGAGGTCAGCAGGAGCAAAGGTCTCAAACATATTCACCTAGTGGAAGAGGAAGCTTAACCTATCTTCCCTGGAACGTCCTCTTAACTCTGATTTTCTGCAGATTATTTGCTGAGCTTCCTGAAGTCTTATTTCCAAATGCCACCTTTTAAAAGGTGGCACCTCAAGTGAGATTTTATACACTGTTACTAATTTCCAGCTTTCTTTTACAAATAAATAATAAAAAGGCATATGTATCTAGTCTTTACTGTTTCTATTACCTGTATACTGTGTCCGTCTGAATGGGTTTTTACACTATATTTAGAAAAGATTGTGAGTCAGCTAATATGCCTGGAGAGCATTTATTATTATTGCACACTCCTAATGCTTAATAATTAATAAACTATTAAGAAGTCACTGTTACTTCTGGAGAACTTTTCAAAGCCATGTCAAAGCTCTTGCAGGTTGTGTGACTATTTCACTCAAAAATGAAACTTCTCCGGAAGGCATCTCTTATTTCCATCAGTGCACCAACTCTTGTCTAACTCTGGTTTGACAACTCAACAGATCTGATATCATAATTGCTGGTTCACGGTTAAATGCCATGTTCACATGAGACAACCTGTTCATCTGTCACAAACTCCCTCACTTGACCAGTTCTGATTTTCTAAACCACTCTGACAGGGCAGTTTTGTGCAGGAAGGCTCTTCACCTCAAGGGAACTTTTTTTTTCTGCATCACTGTAACCTTATCCTGGATCTGGGATTATCTACCGTAATTCTGTTTACCCAGCAGGAAAACAGAAAGCTGAAATGAAGATGATGTTGTGTGCTTTGGGTAATTTGAAATGCATCTGTGCTCACATTAGATTTGGATCAAATTGTACTGATCCAGCAGACAAGAGATGCAGTATTTTTAATAATAAAAATACTGCCCGCTCTCAATTCTGCCCGCTCATATATTTGAACTGTCCTCTGATGTACAAATAGGTAAACATGTTTCTGTTTTCACAGATGGGCTCTATTTTAGGCTCTATTTCGAAAGGCAACAATTAATGAGTTTGAGCTACGAGACTTTCAGCTGAAAGCCAATATACTAATCCCACGACTTCATAGAAAGTTCAAAATAAACTTCACTATAAGTATTACAATCTGTCACAGGCAGGCTACATCCCAGGAGACATGCAGATGACATCTTGATAATCATTGTCATAAAACTATGCTAAAGACATTAATTCAACAGCCAATGACTAAGAATGCACAGGAAACACTTGAAACTTCCTTGCTGAATGAACAAAAATATGTGATCAAACATTGATTTTCAGGCAATAATTTTATCACCCATAGGGATCAAAAGAAAATTCTCACCAACCACAGACAAAAACCATAAAAATGCATTATGTTTTGAGTGTTTCATTTGGGATCAATATGCAAGGCAATATAACTGATGTGTACCTTTACTTATGGTTTGTCAAAGTTAATGGCTTAAGAGCTCTGAATCTGTGAGAAAAACCCAGTGTCCTAATTCTGGGGTCATGTTTTCATCAAAAATTTGACTTTCTATTTTTTGATGTACACTGGGAGGTAGTGTTCCAGAGAGCACTGCAGAAGGGCCACCACAGACAAACTCCTTCAGTACTGATATTGAACGACTACTCTACAACTACTCTACAACTGAGCTTTACTAGCTAACACAGTGAGGCTTGTTCATACAAATCTCCTTCTCTTGTTGAGAAAGGTCTGAATGTACCATTTAGCACAAATGGCTCTTTGGTTACACTTTTTTTTCTGTGGGAGATTGTTTCACATACCTCCAATCTTGGCATTAAAGGCGATTCCTACAGTGCAGTGTGAGTTGTTTGCTGTGGCTGCCACTTCTCCAGCACAACGGGTTCCATGCCTGCAGTCAGACAAACATTTTTCCAAGTAAGCACAAACCATTGCGATTAAAGGCTTTGATTTTGCTTATCCTTAGGTGCTAAATGAACAACTATCCATCATGTATCACACTATGTAACCCCTCTGTAACTATGTAACAGTAATTTATACCCATGTTACAATATTCCTCTGAACACGTTTTAATATTACCACCATCACTTTAAACTCTTCATGCCTACTGGAAACACAGTTTGTAATAAACACATACCGCAATGATATGTAATTCACAGCAACAGAAAGGAGTCTTAGATATTGGTTCTCAATTTTGAACAAAATCTTACATTTAAACAAAATGTTTCTCCAGAATTCTCTAACAAACATTCCTATTGCTAGTATGTGTATGTCCATCCAACCTCCACCATGCACAATATGCCATGAGGAAGATGAGGAATGATGTGCCAATACCTGCACTGCTGTTTAGAGGTGAGGCTAAGACTGTATGCCAGGTATGCTCAAAGCTTAGGCACATCTTGGTCCTGCCTTGGGCCAACTCTGCAAGCCTGCTTGCCTTTCTGGGAGCAGTAAAAATGTCAGAAGCACCCGTCACATCAGAGGTATGCTCTGTGCCTGAAAGCAGAGCTGAGCTACAAGTGTTCAATTTCAAGAAGCTGCTAAAGGAAAACAAGAAATGTCCAGTGGCTGCTCACCCCCTTCCCCACTGTGCAAAGCCACAGTGGGATGCTTTGCTTAGCCCTCATTCACGCATTCTACAAGGTGACAGTGGCCATCCATATTGTCCCCACAGTAGGAAAGCTGCCCCTATGTTTTGTGGTTTTTGCCTTTAGCATGGATTTCACAGGGTGTTTTCTACTAATAAGTCATGTCCTCATCCTTGTGCAGTTAAGCAGCTCCATTGCACAAATGTGACACAAGCAAGATGGAGCAGGCTTTAGAGAGGTGTTATGAAGGAGAGATAAAGAGTTTCAGCCCAGGCAGCAAAAGTGATGGGAAGTTCATAAGATGTAGACAGAAATATAATGTAAGGCTTGAGTAGCCAAAAAGAAAGAAGTTTAAGTCAAAGGGAGAAATAAAAAACTACATAGCAAGCACTTCAGAGGAGGCTGCGATCACTTGTGTACACAGACATTCTTCTCCTGGTGGTGGTTGACAGACTTGCTTGCACACACATTTGGAGAACACAAGTGCTTTTTAATTAAAGTTGATGCTCATATTACAGACAAGAATCACTGCTGGTTTTCCTTGGTACAGCTTGTTTGCATAGAGTTATTCCTTATTTCATTATTATTGGAGTAATTTTTCCCCCTTACCCTTTTAAGACACTTAGACGGGAGACACTAAGATGACTTGTTTGGAATGGATTAATGTAAAACAAGAACAGCAAATAAGACTAGGAAAAAGGAGACTAAACAAAAAAATAAGCAATATAAATGATCAACGCTAAACTGCTTAAATGTCAAAGACTATAATTCAGTTTATTTGACAAGTAAGATATACATAACCTATGAGAAAAGTGTAACCTTTATCCACAAAATCAAGCTGACAAGTTGGAAACTGGCCAATACTAAAGCTGGCTCAAGATTTCACAATTATATTATCTCAACTAATTTCCTATTGATTTGTCACAATTCATTATTTGGTTACCAAACTTGACCAGAAACCTTTTCCAAGTCTAAATTTGAAGTTTATTTTTTCATATGAAGACTAATTTTAAAGCATAATTCTTCTGCATTTGAAAGAAGCCTGCTTGACTTTAACTGGAACATAAATGTCTTACCCATTTATAGTATTAATTTGAAAAGCCTGAAGTAAATAATTCAAAACTCACAGATGAAAATAAGTTTTAAAAAGATCCCTCTTTATTTTAAAATATTTCCAAATAGTCTTCTAGCTCTGTATTTGAAGGAACATATTTTAAAAATGTCATAATATTTAAATGAAAAGACCTGTCTTAAAAAGTTTTACAAGACATTCTATCCAAACATCCCTTCTTTTTATTACGGTTTTGTTAGGTGGCACATGCAAGTTTTGAGGTGTTATCACTCATACATCAAAGCACATACAACTATACTTTAGAAATGTAGAAATACCTGCAGACATCAGCTTAGTGTATATAGTTCATTAATAAATCATTCTCTGCCTGGTAAAAGGCATGTGGCTAAACTGCAACTTCCCAGACAGAGACTGCATTGCCAAAAAACCCTCACAGAAACCAAGTTTGGGAAGATGCGATGGGAGGAAGGTCTTTCAGTAGAGACAATGAATGGATAGAAGCCACACCCGAAGGAGGGAGGCTGCCTGGAGAAGAATGGAACAAACAGCTTGAATTTCTCCTTGGCTCCAGATGGAATATATAGATACCTGCTACTTTAGTAGCTACATCCAACAGGCCCTGTCAAAAAGATTACATTTCCACTGTCTCATCAAACATGCTGGTTACCCCATGGCAAGTAATGTGTGCAACATGAGTTCTGCTCACTTTCTCTACTGAAAGACCTTCATCCCATCACATCTTCCCAAACTTGGTACCTATGAGGGATTTCTTGGCAATGCAGTCTCTGTCTGGGAAGCTGCAGTTTAGCCACGTGCCTTTCACCAGGCAGGGAATGATTTATTAATAAATTATAAGCACTAAGCTGATGTCTGCAGGTATTTCTACATTTCTAAAGTATAGTTGTATGTGCTTTGATGTGCCCTGTCGAGCACATCAGAGAGGGAAACTTCCTATGCATAAAGACAATGCTTTAGTACTAAGAAATAAAAATCCAACTTAATCATTACTATAAATGACAGCAGAATCCCAGGGATGTAACCTCTAACATGAACTAAACTATGTGGTTGGTTGAAATTGAAAATTATAGGAATAAAGGAATTTTAAATGTTATAACAATTTCAATCCTATGGAAAGAGAAAGA
>VYZP01046021.1:57382-79984 GCA_013400635.1 Hypocryptadius cinnamomeus | reverse complement strand
GCGCGCTCCCTCCCCGGCCGGCGCTGCCGCGGTGGTACGGTCTGCAGAGCGGCTCCGCGGCCGCTGCGCGCCTGCCCGCGCCCATGCCGAGCCCTGAGCCCTCCGCCCGCTAGCCGGGAGCAGGCTGCGCTGGGGAGGATGTCTTAGCCAAGTAAGTAGCGACATCCACAGCATGAGAGCAATAATGATGGTGGTGGCGGTGATGATGGTGATAATAAAAAAAAAAAAAAAAAAAAAAAAAAAAAAAAATTTCCCCCTTTCCTNNAAAAAAAAATCTTTCCCCTTTCCGTTCCTGAGCTCGTTTATTCGGCATTTTGCTGCCGGGGAAGGCGCGAGCTGATGGGAAGATGGTGTGGGGAATGGGGCTGAGTGATGCGTTAGGTTTTGGTTCGTGCCCTGGGAATCTCTGCAAAGGTAATGCTGCGACTCGTGGAGATTATTCTGTAAGGTCAAAGAGAAACTGCATAGCTAAAAGGCTCTCTTGCATCAGAAAGCGTTTGCTGGGCTTCGGTAGGTTGAGAATTCAGCATGATCTTGTTGTTTTTGAAACGTATGGGCTTGATTTTGATTAAATCAGTTCTTTAGTGATGAGGAAAACACGTGGATGGGATTTTGCTTTTATCATTGCTGGTAAGAATCGGATGTGCCTTTTTTTTTTTTTCTTTCAGAAGCTCACATTTCACTAAAATGTGAGCAGTACACTTTGACTGTTGTATTTTTCTAACTTTAATGTTCTCTTACGATAGGCAGTGCTATTTCCTGTTAGAAAAATCTGTAATCTTCAACTGCGTTCCTTTATAGAGCTGTTTGTAGCTTTTCAGTGCGTTTGTTTGAAAGTAAAGGGCATGCAGGTTAAAACCCCCAAGCATTGCCTTTGTATTGAGATGGACTAGAAAATAATGTGGAAGATACCGGGAATTTTCTGTAATTCCTTCTTACCAAGCATGGTGTTTCCTGTGGGAAGACGGGGAAAGGCTTTCCTGAGGTGTATGGTATATTAATTAAGACTTCTGACAGATAGACTTTCATTTTTATTTATTTATTTATTTAATCGAAAGAAGAATCAGCTCCAAATCCACCGAACGCTGCATGGAAAAAAGCTTTTGGCTGTTCACGAGGCACCCAACGCTTTAAGAGAAACCCTGAGATTACGGGAGTCATTTCCGATTATGTAAAGGGAGATTCTGTGCGTTTGATCCGCGCCTGCGGCGCTGGCAGCTCCTGTGCGCTCCGCCAGCAGCCCAGCTCTGCCCCAGCCTCCCCAGTCCTGACTTTAGGCTTGTCCTATCCCAGCCGGGGCACTTCCCCGAGCCCCGCACGGCGCTCCCAGGGCTGCCGAGGCCATGGCTGTGGGCACACCCGGGGCTCCGAGGCAGCCGCCAGCAGATGCTTAGCCCGGTGCTCCCCGTTCCTTCTGCAAGGTGAGTGTTGAAGGGGCTCCAAGGGAATGGCTCTGCTGCCAGGAGAAACCTTTTACATCCGTGCTCCTCAGGGTTTCTGGTCTTTGACCCCCACGATTGCTTTCTGTTGTGGGGCTGGGGAAGGACTGCGGGGATATTACACAAGTTGGGATGTCTGGAGGAGAGCTGGCACGTTCAACGTGGGAAAATTGTGCTTTTATTGCTGGGGTTTGAGGCTGATGTTAGATGTTTGTGGTATGAAATTGATAACAGGGGGGTTTTGCTAGTATGTGCTTAGAGAAGGGATTACAGATCGACTTCATAGTCCACATTTTTTTTTTTTTTGCTGCTGAGATGCATTCCTGATTAGCATTTAATTTGTGAGAGGTCATCCATATGCATGACTGGCTCTTGTACCTTGCTCTGGAATAACTGTTTGACTCAGGTATCCAGCAGGTCTTTGATCACAGACAGCTTTTACTTTGTTCATGCTCCTCTCATTTTAATCCAAATTGCTACCTGTGAAGAGGTGGTTCACATTTTCCCTGTAGTGCTGGTAAAATGAGTAAGTTTGTGAATAAGGCAATAAAATAAGGCTTGTAGATAAGTTGTGTAGAGCAATGCAGCATGAAGATTTTTCCCTTTTATTTATTTATTTTTCTCCATCTGCCCGCTTTTCATCCTTTTTGTGTGTCTATCTTCATTTCTATAGAGAATTGATTTTGGCCCGCATCAATGCTAAATATATATTCATTTTCATGGAAAAGGTCAATTTTCTTCTCTGCTGCAAACCAAACTGGCATGATATCCCTCATGCTTTCTGCATATATAAAAAGGTTGCATGCATGTATATTGGAACAGCTTGGAAGAGTTTCACGCTTCCCAGCAGGATTCCAGGTTGCAGAAGACATGGTAATGATGAACTAGGTATCATACTGTTCTTCTGAGAGCTGCCGTGAAGTCACTTTTGTGAGTGCTTTTTTCCTTTTAAATTTCATACCATGTATCCAGGAAACAGCTTGGAAAGATTTTCTTTTCCCCTTTCATCTTTCCCCAGCATTTAAAATGTACAGCTTATCTTTCCCAGTGCTGTTGGATTAGGGATGCAACATTTTTTGAATCCTACTAAATATATATTTATATATCTTCCTGTGTGAATACAGCAACTGCGAGCATATATCCCGCTAACATAGGAAAATGCTAAAAGTGTTCTTGTTTTTTTTTTTTAATTTTTTTTTTCATTTTCATCCTGGAGTTCACATTGTCAAATGCCAGCCGTGTATGTAGTAATTCCTTGCTACATTTTGGAATAAATGTAGAAGTCTTGACCTTGTAACTTCCACTCACTGAGAGCCCATTGCACTGCAGTAGGACTCCAGCAGTGGGGGTTCTCTAAATGGACCCCACCTCCCTTAAGAAATGGAAATACTTTTACAGCTTGCACCTAAAATCATGTTCTGAAGGGAAGAAAGTGGTTCATTTGATTAACCTGACTGGGAAACCTTGTGGAGAATAAGTTGCCTTTTGCCAGGTTTTTTCATTCTGTTTTCAAGGAGACACAATGAAGGATGTGGAATTTAGCAAGTACTGCTCTGATTAATGACGTTCAGATTATACATTATCTGATCAAATGTCAACCTCTCCCCCCACCATGATTAAAACCACACATTTCTGATTAATTTTAACATGCCAGTTGAAAAAGGGGTTAAAAAAAAAAACAGCTAAGGATTCGAGAGTTGTTTTTGTTTAATTTGGCTATTAAAATATGATGCTAAAGCTTCAGGCAGCCCCTCTGGGGGATCCTTCTGGCGCTGAGGCAGGCAGGGAGCGATGACTCCGCTCTGAATGGAGCCTCCCTGGCGCTGCCGGCGGAGCAGCAGAGCTCCCTCCGTGCGTGCCGGGCTGGCTCCGGAGCCTCTGCAGCCCCTGCAGTCCGGGCTGGCAGCCGGGTAGCCTCAGCCCCAGCAGGGATGCTCCTCGGGATCCAGCCTTGCCCAGCTCCCCAGCCCTGCTCCGAGGTAAGGGATCCTTAGCGGAGCAGTTGCGTAAGAGAAGAGTCTTTCTCTCTAGGTAGGTTATGCTCCGCATGCTGGATGGCTTTTTGTGTGCTCCGCATGCTGGATGGCTTTTTGTGTGCCAACAGAGAGAAATAAAGGGCGTTGTGGAGGTTATATAAATGTACAGGCTTGAATTTCATCCCTAAAACAATGGAGAGGGTCAGTGGCATTTTATTGTGATCTTTATTTGAAAGTTTGGTGCCCTTTTAGAGGAAATGTAAGCATATGATACGATTTTAAGAGCTCTAGGGTTTTTGGTTCAAGTTTTACTCATGTTTAGGTTAAAAAGCATGGTTTTACTGTTGTATTTTTGATAAATAACCTTGGCTTTTGCATTAAACCTGGAGATTTGCAGTTGAAGAACCAATGTATAAGAGAAAGGTTGGGAATGAGACGTATTTTAATAAATTTAAGGGGTTGTCAGCTCTGTAAAAGGCAGGACGTGTTCCCTCTGAACGCTGCAGATGGGTGAAATATGGAGCCTCAGAAGGGATGTGGAATTCCTGCTTAGGTACCAGAGTTGGCAGAGTTGGGAAATGGTAACCAAGTTACAAAATACTTCCCTTCTACCACACCGTGTATGAACAAGTTCATCCTGCTGGTAACATGTTTTCCCTTGTTTTTAAAATATTCATGGCACAGTTGAAGCATCTGAGGGCTGTGCACCAGGCTCTCAGAGAATCCTAGGAACAGTTAATGGGAGAAGCTAGAAGAGGACCAGCAGTAAAACTGGGATTTCTACGGAAGAGTTTGTGCATTTTTTACCTTTTGTCTGCTTTGCCCACACGGTGAAGGTGAAATGGCTGGAGAAAGCTGATTTCAGAGGCACAGAATAGTTGAGGTCGGCAAGTACCTCTGGAGATGGTCCAGCCCAACCCCTCCTGCCCCAAGTGGAGTCACCTACAGCAGGGCAATGTCCAGTCAGGTTTTCAGTATCCCCAAGGATGGAGACTTCTCAACCTCTCCAGGCCACCTGTGCCAGTGTTTGGCCACCCTCATAGCTTTTGACCTTTACATGGAATTTTCTACCTTCGCTCTCCTGACCCTTTTGCCTCTCACCAGACACCATTGAGAAGAGTCTGGCTCCATCTTCCTCACTTTTCTCCCATCAGCTGTTCATTGATAAGGTCCCCCTGAGCCTGAGCAGTCCCAGTTTGCTGAACCTCCTACCTGTGTGTCAGGTGCTCCAGTCCTTTCCTCCCCTCTGCAGGCCTTTGGAGGACTCTCTCCAGGAAGCCCAGGTCCCCTTTGTCCTGGGATGTCCCGGCAGTGCTGGTGGGAAGGCAGGCAGCCCTGTGCTGTGAGGACACTCTGCTGGCTCCTGCTCAGCTTCGGGTCCAACAGGAACCCCAAGGCTTTTTCTGCAGAGCTGCTTCCCAGCCAGCTGGCCTCCAGCCTGTCCTGCCTCAGGGCACAAGCTTGCCTTTCCCTTTGTTGGCCATCCCGGGATTCCTCTTGGCCCTGGCTCCCTCTGAGAGGCAGCTCATCCATCTGGTGGCACAACCACACCTCCCCATTTGCCCACTCTGTGCCCTTGCACAGGGTGCTCTGTTCCTTCATCCAGGCCATTAATAAAACACTTGGCTACTGCATTGAAAGAAATCCCTTGGAAGGAGAGGATTAGAGCTGGAACTGCAATTTCAAGATTTAGCCCAGAATTGAAGTGCTGTGTTATTAAAAGATGCCAAAAATTGGTCAATATCCTGAATACGTTTATAGTTGAGAGCGTGGAATTTGCAATATTGAATGCCCAATCCATTGCATCAGCATCCCAGGGTTTGAGGATGAAACAGGAAAATCAGTGATTCAGATTTACTAAGAGCTTATTTTATATATTAGAGAATGAAGACTCACAGCTGATGAAGTAATTTCAATTGATAATTTCATTCGCTGCATTTCAATTAAAGTGAGTTAAAAATAAAACCATATGAAATGAATTAAAAATAAAATGAGATTTAGTCCAATCTGATTTGGATCTTGCTGAAAAATCTGTCGCACAGAATGAGGAAACAGGATAGGGAAGATGCTTATCTGTGGGATGTGGGCAAAGAGCTATTTCTGCACTCCTCGCCTGTCCAGTTCACTGACCTTCCAGCTCCTGACCTCTGGAAATTAGCTGGGCATTTGGAGAAAATGACACTCCTCATACACACACTCCATCTGAGGAGATTTTTACTTAGACAAGAGCTGTCTTAGTCTGATAAGTTATCTCCTGTGCTTTGGTTTGGATTGTGTTCCACAGTGTAGATCCGTGCAGACTTTGGACCGCAGTTTAGGATGAGATGCAGCATTTTAAACAGGATTTGGGATTTGGGATCCTTCCTTCTGCATCCCCCAGCTAAAGTCTCATATGACAATTCCCACCAGCTGTCCCAGGTGAGGCAGGGAATGACAGCTCACGCTGGGATTGGGTGATGGAGTTTTTTCAAGATCCAACAAGTTTTGGGCTTTTACCCTGCTTGATCTCATGCACAGGCTGTCCCAGGCATCCCCCTGCCTTTTGTCTCCATGCATCTCAGAATTCCAGGATCTCCTCTTACTTGTCTTTCTGAACTCCGCTTGGTTTTCTGTCTGATCACCACTTTTTTTTAATTCTGGATACCCTTGTTTTCTCAGAGATCACTTCTTTGTTCAACCTCGTCCTCCTTCTGGAGGTCAAGGGGCCTCAGTTTTCCAAATCTCAGAACCCCTGCCATGATCAGTCCCTTTGGTGGTGCTGTCTCATCCCTCTGCACTAATTCCATGCTCCACTGTTTTTAGTCCAGGTATCCTCAAATCCTGCAGCCAGCACAGTGAGGCTGGAACCAGCAAGGAGCAGGCTCATGCAGGAGGGTGGAACAGTCTGGGACACCTCTACAGCCTCACACATGTCCTGGGATCTGCTGCACTCTGCTCTGAAGCGATCTGTCACCTGTGGCTGCAGTGGGGGAACCTCCATCCCCACTCCCGTGGCTGCCTCAGCCTTCTAAGAGCAGTTCCCTGCCATCCACACTCTTTGTTCAGCAGCCTTCTGTGCCTCAGTGGGCCTTGGGGGAAGAGGGACACTTCCCAGAGCGCTGGTGGCTCTCTGGCACGTGCACTGTTTGTCTTGGGGCTGGATGAATTCATTGCAATGGTTGTGCTCAGCTTCTCACTAACCTTGGCACCCCCTGGGTGCTGATGAAGCACAATAAAATAATGCTCTGCCACCGACCTGACTTGTCTTTCACAGTGGTACACCTCGTGTCACACAGGTAATTAGAAGGGAACAGCGTTCCCAATAAACCCTTCCAGTCTCCTTGGGAAATGTGCAATCCCAGATGTCAGGAGGCAGCATTGATCTGTGTCCTCTGGAAGTCAGTTTGGGAAGAAGCTGTTGTCCTGGCTGAGGACAGCTGTTCAATTTGCACTGCAGGCTTGCCATGTCCCTTTCCTCTGCTTGCATTGTAATGAACATTTCGCACGTTGTTCTAAAAATACCTCCAAATGATGTTTGATATTAAGGGACCAGTGAAATGCAATTACAATGAAATGATGATTTCATGGTGTTTTTCACAATGAGATTGTCATCCTCCCTCCCCCAGTGCTGGAAGCAATACCTATTTATGAGTAGTTGAGCTAACCTGGGAAATTCCAAGAAGAATTGCAGACGACTCCTGAGATGCAATGCAAATTGTTGCAGTACCCATGGAGGACATTTGCATTATGGTAGGACTGGTTGTCTCTGTGATGCTGTCGTTGTGATTGTTATGCAGACAACTGCAGGATAAAATGGTAGTGCTAAATCAGCAGTGCTGAGTAAGATGGCTGAAAATGCCAGGAAAACAAACTGTTGGAGCAGGAGGATTACAGGAGCAATGAGATGCCCAAATTCCAATGCAAGACACCTCCCAGCTTTCCTGGGGACAAGCTTTTGGCTCTGCAGGTAATTCCCATGGCTCTAACTGAGCGTTTGGTGCCTCCCTCATGCCCACACTGCATCACCCTGCACCAGGCAGGACAGAGCTGCTGCCATGGAGGGGAAAGGCTGAGGGCTGCCCTGTGTGTCTGGGGCTGACCTAAAAGGATGTGAAAGGACTGCCCTGGTATTCCCATTGCAGCATCAGGAACTCCCCTTCAGGCCATAGAGGTCTTGAGGTGATGTTTTATACTGAGTGTTTGTGGGGAGCTGCCATCCCCAGGGCACTGTGTTGGTGAGTTTGCACCACTGTTTGCAGGATCTTTGGTTTATTTGGTTTTAAATCTTGTTTTGGTTCATCAAAAATAGGACTGGGTATCTCTGTCTGTCCTGTGTGATGCCTAAATATTACAGATAGGTACAGAATGTGGAGGGGTTGGATTTATTTACGTGCTTGGGTTGAAGTGGGAAGAAAAAAGGGGAATATGTTTTTTCCCAGGAATATGTGACACGACAAGAGGTGGGGGACCACTGGAGCCTGTCTCAAATGGAGTGGTTTGGATATGCAGGTGGGACCTGGCCTGTCCCCAAGCTGGGGGAAGCCTGGGTCGGCCAGCTGCTGCCTGTGGCTGGCAACAGACTTGACCTTGGAGAAGGGAGAATGTGTTGAGAGAGACAAACTGTGCTCAGACTGTTAAAAAAAAAAAGGGACTCTCTGCTGCAAAGCTTGAATTGCTGCCTATTGCTTTGGTTATCTTCTTATAAATCTTAATATGGCTGTTCAATTGAAGCAAGTACAGTTAGGATGCCATTCCCTACCTTGGGATGGATCCTCCCCTCCAGCAATGTTTTCAAAATAATGAAAAAAAGAAGCAGCATTCTAAGGAAGGCACATATAAAATCTGCAATGCAGAAATAGGATTATATATTTATCTGAGTTCTCATGTAGACAGATGATTAATACAGTACCAGCTACAGGGTTTATGGCTTGGTATATCATTAAGGTTCTCTGTAACTCTAATGTGAAAAGATAATAAATTAAGCGTCCTCGTCCCTGCCCTTGTCCTCCTTTTTCTAGTTTAGAAATACACTTGGAAGTTTTAATCTGAAAACATAATTCTGGTACCAGAACTGAGGATGGAAAGGAATAAAAGGGAAAATGGAAGACATCTGAAGTGTTTTTTTCTTGAACCTTTTTAAGACTTAAAATTGAGTGCATGAGGTCTTAACATACAAGCCTCATTTACATATTTGCTTTTGGATTAGGAGGGGATCTTGAAAAATATTGCTAGGAAAGTATTTTTGGGGATTTTTTTTCCCTCTTGTTAGAGAAAACTAGCATCAAATTTCTTAATTGGGTCCAGCTTCCTTCTAAGGAAATCTTGTTTCCCTCCTTTGCCTTATCTGGAGCAGATGAAAGCTGCAGATACAGGGCATACTAAAGTTTTTTGTATCAATCAGGTAAGCAGCAGTGCTTTCTGAGCTTTAACTGCCAAACCCCGAGAGAAGAATAATTGCAATATTTAAAGTAAACCTGAATTAGGATGCTATGAAAGAACAAATATTAAAGTTAGTAGAAACATCCAAACATATTCCTTTTAAAGAAGGCACTTTATAGTGAGAGACAGCCCTGGTGAGCTCAGTGCTGTTGTGGGCATTGGGAATCAAAGAGGATTAGGGTCTGGGATCCTCTGGAAAGCCTCTGTGCTGGATTTATCCCATCAGAGAACTAACCCTGCTGCCTCTAGGCAGAGCATGACCCGGGGTTGTGGCAGTGGCAGCAAATCAGAATGGGCTGGCAGTGCTGGAAGGGCTCACACTGACCCTGCAAAGTGCAAAGGCTCCTGAAGGAGGGCACATTTCACAGGGAAGCCTGGGAAGAGTTCTGCCCATTGCTGGATTAGGGAAGGGATAAATCCTTGCACATGGAGAAGAAAATCAGTATCTGTGTGTATGTACACATGTGCACGTATGCATCTCTAAAAGCACCCAGACAGAGAGCAGTTGCTCTAAAATCCGTCTTGCTCTTTGGTTTACTGTGGAGTTTAATTCCATTCAAAGTTAATCTTGCAGTGGTTCACTTGAAAACAATACCAATTTTGTACTGCCTCCCACACACCAGATCCACTCCCTTCCTCAGTAATTCTTGTTTGACCTCACAGCTGGTTCTCCAGAAACTTTCCTCCCAGCTGCCAGATATTTCTATTCAGGAGTTACCCTCAGGAGCAGCAGCACATTTCCATGTTGGTCTGGCTTTTGTGTTTGTTCTGAAGTGAACACAGAGCCTCAAAGCTTGAGGCCTTACTTCAAAATTTTGTATGGATTTGACTTTCTCTCCCATGACTCTGCTTTTTTACAGCCCCCAAGTTCCACCACAGCAGTAAGAAAACAAATAAAGGAATGCTTGTGATTACTTGCGATAAAATTTTCTTCTTGGGAGCTGTGGAGTTCATTCCTGCAGAGGACTGAACAGACCAGGGAACGAACCACATGCTCCATTAAATCACAGAGCACCAAACATCTGTGGTAGTGACCATAAGGGCTCCATGAAGCTGGTTTTAGTTCACTTCAGGAAGAGGAAGGAGATCCTACTCTTTGTCACCTCTTTGTGGGGAGAGCAAAGCAAATAAGAGCATAGAAATAGGGAATCCCCTTAAACCTGTTGTTATTATTTATTATCCCCTCAAATCATATTATTACATGGCTTAAACTGAAGATCCATCAGCTTCCATGGGACAGGCAGAAGATGGAATATTCCATGTGCACCCATAAGAAATAGCCTTGTAAGGAAAAGGTATGTAGGCCAGCAACAGTGGTTAGGAGGGTTTTTAATCCATGTGGAGGATGGAAAAAATCTCGTTGTAATGAAGGTATTTCCGAGGATCTCCGCTATCAGTGGCAAATTCTTTTGTCTGCAGACAGGTCTTGACCCTGACAAGCCCCAGGGGTGTTTCTGTGAGAGCTTTTGGGCGCAGCTGTAGGAGCAGTGATGGAAGAAGGGTTTTGTGGCCCATGCAGACACCCCAGCACTGCCAGGCTCTCACCCAAGGAGTGGAGTAAACACAGCAACAACTGGTGACAGGGAAATTCACAGAATCACTGAGTTGGAAGAGACCTTCAAGATCATCCAGTCCAACCCAGAGCCAACACCTCAACTAAACCCTGGCACCCAGTGCCACATCCAGGCTTTGTTAAACACACCCAGGGATGGTGACTGCACCACCTCCCAGGGCAGCCATTCCAGAACTTTATCATTATTTCTGTGAAAAACCACTCCAAACCTGATGTCTGATGGGAAAATCTCTTTGGTGCCTTCTCAGAACACGTCCAGAGTGGCAGAGCTGCTCCTTCACCCAAGTCCCCAGATCTTGAGCAGCTTTTCCTCCCTGGAGTCTCCCCATCACAGCCCAGCAGAGCTGATTTTTAGCATTCATCTCTCTTCCATGTCTACGTAGAGGAGGGAGGGAATTTGCTGTGTGCCTTTGCAGGACTTTTTGAGATGAGTTTTGAGAATTTAGGTGGTGCTGGCTCAGCCTGTGCTTGGGTTTCTCCACAGCCAGTATCTCCCTGGAAATCTTTTGTCTGGGATTTCTTGCCTGACTGTGTGGAGCAGCCTCTCCCTGTTTTTCAGACTGATGGATGTATTGGTTTTTGCTTGTGGATCTTCTTCGGCATCATCTGCTTTCATTAGCATTTTTGAACAAAGGAATGAATCAGAATAAATCACAACTAATAGAAATATAGGAACAGATTATCATTTTGCAAAGCTGAACTCTCTCAGAGGAGATTACGTATTTAAATTGAACAAATACAACTTCATAAATAAACTAAATTAAACATCATCTAATTTTACTTTTGAAGCCAAGCAATTTTAATCCATACTCAGCTTCTTGTATAAATATTTCCCAACTCCATTTTATTCTTTGAAGCATTCTTATTCATATTTAAAAACCAAAAATGTGCCAAACTGAACCACAGTTGTGTATACTGAATAAATGTAAAAGCTTGGGTATATTACATAATAATCTGGGAGTTGGCAGGAGGGAGTGATTGCATTTGTGAGTGTCCAAGTAGTGTAAAAATGCTTTTGCAGAACCTCATATTTGTCTCTAAAGCTCTCTGACTGATGGCGTGCCTGAAAAATCCTTTCCATAAATCCCTTATGCATCGTTCAAAAGGAAGCAATAGATGATTAGAAATCTATATATTTCCCCAGGGATAATTGATGCAGAAACTGTGGTGCTTCAAGCATTGCCCAGCTGGTCTGGATTGTGAGCAAATTCCAGTTGGAATTCCTGATGGAAGGGCTGTTTTGCTGCAGAATTAATTCTTAGAACTGGGAGCATTTCAACCCCTCCAGATAGGTCACTGCGAGACTGGAAATGTGCTTCATCAATTATCTTATTAGACAAGAAGAACCTTTTAAAAAAAAACCAAATTGGTAATAATGTTGAAGAATTCTTGTTAAATGTTTCATAGGATGTTCACAAGGCTGAAATATAATTTCAGTCCACCCTGTGTTCTGTCTACAAACCACGATCAAAAGCCATTTTCCAGAAATAGGCTCAAATGCAGTTCTTTCTGCACATTCATTCAATCACTACGTGCAGTTTGCAGAACTGACCTGTCCAATGACTTCAGGGGCTGAAAATGGTTAACAGTGCTTTTCAAAACTACTTCATTTCTAAGTAAATCAGATGTCAAGTTACCAAGAACTTGGTTTTCATCTAATATGTTGAAGATAGGATGAAACAAGAGAAGTGAAATAAATCTGCATATTTTTTTCTGGTTTTAATATTGAGCCATTTATTTATGAAGTTTTTATATAATGGTCAAAAGAAATCTTACAGGTAAGAATTATTTTCATAATAAAATCCCTAAAATTGATAGCTTGGGTAAAAATTCTACTTTTCCTACCACAGATTTTTCTGGGAATATTTGAATACAGCTTTTCCCAGTGGTTGATGTGAGCATTTGCTGTGTGTAGCAGCAATGGAGTAGAGCTTTGGGATTGTAGGTCAATGGGAGGGCTGGAATGGCTGGATTTGTTCTTCAGAATGCAAAGCAGACAGGAAGGAGGTGAGGAAATTTAGGCTGCTGCTGTTTGTTCCATCTTCCATCACAAACAAGAGCTCCTGGCTGGGAATTTTGTCACATAGCAAATGACAAAAGTGTTCCTGTTGGTTCTAAGTGCAGGCAGATCCTGCTGAAATCCCAGTAAATTCCACTTCCCTGGTGAAAGGTGCAGCCCTGGATAGAGGAGGGTTCCTGAGGAGGGGGTGAGCACTGCTGCATCAGTGCTGCTCCACGTTCCCAGGATGTCCAGTAGGTTTGCAGGGATGATGAGATGAGAGGAGGGATAATTTCATTAGGAACATGCAGCAAGGTGTGGTTCAAGAGCTGCATGAAGACATTTTTGAAAGTGAAAGGTTCCAACAATCCTGCATCTTGGAAATACCACAAATATTCAAATACTTGTCCCCAAATTATGTGCTGGTGACAGGCATGTGCTCCTCAGGCTGGGGCCAGTGAGAGAGGTCAGCTGCAAGGGGAAACGTGTAAAGAACATTAAATGAAAAGGATTTTCTGCAAATAGCACTTACTAGATTCTGATATTTCTTGCAAAGCAAAAATTTGGCATAAAAAGTTTGGTGTTTCTCGGTAGTGCCTCTCCCTGCAGAGAAAGAAATGTGAGAGCATAATTTAATGTAGATTGTCAAAACAATATTTTGACTCTTCTCCTGTGGACTGCAGTTACTCCTTTGCCACCAAACTCCTGGATGCATTCCAGTCTTTATCAACCTACCTGTTGTTCTGAACATGATTAGATCCCATCCATCAACTGTCTGGTAGCTGCAAGAACAGATTTTTGCATATTCAAACCTTCTAAACATTGCTTACAAATAAAAAAGGCTGATAAATTCCTGTATTTTTTGATAGACAAAATATAGTCTGACCTTTAGTGGTTTAGTCACCATTCCACATACACAATATATTCATCATTTAAAATGATTCTCTCAAACAGCTGTTTTTTACAGCATGACAAGGATTTGATATTTGAATAATCAATGCATGGAAAGTGTGGTGCTGCCTAGGATTCAGACTGACATCTTGGTCTAGAACATTAAACACTACCTTATACACAAAATGTTAATTATTTTATTAAAATCTATATGCAT
Organism: Hypocryptadius cinnamomeus; assembly: GCA_013400635.1. Classification (NCBI taxonomy): domain Eukaryota; kingdom Metazoa; phylum Chordata; class Aves; order Passeriformes; family Zosteropidae; genus Hypocryptadius; species Hypocryptadius cinnamomeus. The sequence continues at coordinate 66,471 of VYZP01046021.1, read as the reverse complement.
GAATCATTCCCTGACACAAGGTAGTGTACTTGCAACTCAAAATAACCTCATTTGAGCAAATGTTTCTAATCAAGGGGAAGTGGCCCAGTGTGATGCTGCAGAATGGATGGCCAGAGTTGTGCAAAGAATATTTTTAACTGTGTTTTTGGGGCTTGGTGAGGTTCCTGAAGGAATTCTGATGAAGCCACTAGTGAGGGTGGTGCTGGGTGGCCTCTCCTGGGACCAGGTGGGTAAAATCCAGCAGGAGTGAATGTCAGGATCAGTGTCAGACTGGGATTGTGCCGTGGCCGTGCTGGGAGCTGCATGCCTGTGACTCTGCTGTCACTGAGAGCTGGCATCAGCAGGCTGCTCTGGAGGGAAATATTCAATATAGACCTTGCCACTGTGTCATTTTCCTTGCTTGCTGTTCAGGGGGATGCAGACCTGCTGAGGGCAGGGGGACAGCCTGGATCTGTGGGCTGGGGACAGCAGGGTGGGGGACAGCAGGTTGAGGGACAGCAGGGCCAAGTGTCGGGTCCTGCCCTGTGGCCACACCAATCCCTGCAGCTCCAGGCTGGGGATGAGCAGCTGGGAAGGTGGGAAAGGCCCTGGGGGTGCTGGGGACAGCGGCTGGACACGAGCCCAGGTGTGCCCAGGGGTGCCCAGGGGTGCCCAGGTGTGCCAGCGGCCAGTGGTGGGCTGTGGCAGCGCTGGGGTGGCAGCAGGAGCAGGGCAGGGATTGTCCCCTGTGCTGGCACTGCTGAGGCACCACCCCAAACCCTGGGGCAGGGCTGGGCCTCACAAGAGGGACCTGGAGGGGCTGGAGGGGGGCCAGGGCAAGGAATGGAGCTGGGAAGGGACTGAGGGAGCTGGGAAGAGGCTCAGGCTGGAGAAAAGGAGGCTCAGGGGGGACCTTGTGGCTCTGCACAACTCCTGACAGGAGGGGACAGCCGGGGGGGTCAGGCTCTGCTCCCAAGAGCAGGAACAGGAGGAGAGGGAACAGCCTCAGGCTGGGCCAGGGGAGGTTTAGACTGGGGAATTGAAAAAAAAAATCACTAGAAGAGTGGTCAAACATTGGGACAGCTGCCCAGGGAAATGGTGGAGTCACCATTCCTGGTCATTTTCAAAAATCATCTAGATGTGGCACTTGGGGACATGGTTAGGTGGTGATAACTCTTGGATTCAGTGCTCTCCCAGGGCTTTTCCAGTTCTACCCTGTTCTGGAGAAAATGTTCCCAAAGCTGGGTAAAAGTGGAAATCCTAATGATAAGCTGAGTCAGAATATTTTCCTTAAGTGATCCCATTAACCCTGTGGCTTTCCCAAAACCTTCATTCATGCTGAGATATCTTACCTCAGATTTTGAGCAGTAATTTGTGCTACAAAGGAATAGATATCATTGGCAGCACTTGGCAGTGCCCTACATAGTAATTAGGATCATGACCAGTAAATTAATCAGAGGTTAAAGAAAAAACTACCAAACCTGAATTTATTAGAATTGCTTATTTTATATGAATTTTTAATTAGGTCTATCTAAAGTATTTTGCCCTTTTTTTTTTTCCTGTACCATTTACTGTTTGTTATGTCATGTTTTTTCAATAATCAAATCAGAGTTTTAACCTAAATTATTTTTGTTTAACCTCAATTATCTTTATAGTGCAGCTACACTAGATGAGGCATTGGACATAGCTGTGTACAGTGTATCTTGACAAAAATAGCCAAAACAATTCTGAGTGATAGACTTGCACGTTATCCATAAAAAAACCCCCAAAAACATGCTAAAGAAACTGAATGATAAACAGAGAGGGAAATAACTCTGTATTTTAGGTTTATCTCTAAACTAAAGAGAACCAGCACAGCTGGAGCTCATTGCATGTGCTTCCTAAAAAGCTCTTCTCATGTCTTCCACTGTTCATGGACTTTCTTTGCAGCTTTTCCATGGTAATGATTGAAGTTTGTGCAGTGCCTTGGTTTGGAGTGGCTGGGCCTGTTTGAATATTGTTATTGAATATTGTTATTGAATATTGGTACTGAATATTGTTACTGAATATTGTTATTGAATATTTTATTGAATATTGTTATTGAATGTTGTTATTGAATATTGTTCCCAGCCCCTGGTGCTCTGCTGGTTTGGAGGAGTTTGTGTGTGTGACATGAACCTGTACATTAAATAAATCCTGCCTGGAAATAGATATCAGGGAATAGGAAGGGGCTGGGTCTTGTGGGGCCAAGCACCCAGCAAAGGTGGGATCAAACACAGAGCCAGCAGACTCATTCCCAGAGGGAATGAAGTGTTTGCTGCCTAGGGGATAAATGGAGATGCACTGGGAATTCTTAGGAATTTCTGTTCTATTGGACACTTTTTTTCAGGTGCTGAAGGACTCCTTATGCTCACTTTTCCCTTTAAAGCAGTTGATTGAAACTTTATTTTTTGGGTAAAGTCAAACTGAGAGAAATAATTTGGATATGATCTTAGAGGTATCACTTCTCTGCATGTGAAGATCTTCCAAAGCTCCACACAGAATTTGAAATCCCTCCAAGTATTTTCATGTGGTTGTTCTTGGCTTTAACCCTTTTCTGAATGTTTGGATATATAAAATATATTTCTACTAAAGAAAAAAAAAAATCTAATTACTTTTAAAACGTACATGAGCTGGCTATCAGATACCACTTTGAAGTTATTTCTTTTCAACAGTATTTTCTGGACAAAAAAATATCACTACCACATCCATTTCAGCTATGAAAAAACCTGTGGAAAACCAACTAGGCAAATACTAATGGACTTTTGGACTGTTCTCCAGGTGAGACATTTCATTTCATGCAAATTCAGACTACAGCCTTTAAGAATATAGTTTATTACAGAAGTAGCTGGTGAATATTTTTTTTGTCTTTGAACTTGATTTTATTTATGTTCTGGTTCAGGTAACTCAGTTCTTAGGAGCTCAAGCAAAGTGGTAATACACATTCTTCCAGCGTCACATTTCATCTCATGTTTTACTTTTCTCTTTATTTTCCTTTCAAAAAAGTCTCTTTCTTGTACTTATGAAGATTTGACTAGAAATTGAATTTTAAAATATGGGACAGTTGTCAAAATCCAAGTTAATCCAAGTTTTGTGTGGCCAGTAGATGACAGAGAAAAGGGAAAACCCAGAATGCATGTTGGACACAGAACTGGGAATTCTATAAAGCTAATTTTAATATATGTTTTTAAGAACTGTATCTTTATGTAAGCAGATATTTTTGACAATGAGAAGCATGGACAAGTGTAGGCAATACCTTATGATGGTTTGAGCACAGATAAGTTATAACAGAATATTGAATATCTGTGCTTGGCCAACTCTGAGCACTGAGTTTTGCACTCTTAACATTCCCAAAACATTTATTGGCAATGTGTGTACTCATATTTATATTTATAAATATGTCTGAAAGCTTTGGAGTTGTTTAAGGAATACTTTCTGAATTACCTGACCAGCCTTGAGGTGTGTTTTATTGGAAGTTGATTTGAACATTAACCAGCTGAAATACAATGAATTATTGAGCAAAACTTGTTTAGCCAAGTGCTGTGAACCCACCAGACACCATTGTTGTGCCGTTTTTTTTTTACTAGACAAGAATGAGGTTGTAAACAGCAGAATTTGTCCCAGATTGGCCACCTGAAGTTATTTTAGGGCCTGGGGAGGAGAACCCCAGGCCCAGGTGTTGTGTTCACACCTGCAGTGGTTTCATGTCTCCCTTTGGGTGCAGCAAGGCTCTGCTTGGGCAGGGGGGGCTTTCAAGGCAGCTTGCAAAGATTTTTGTGATGCACACCTTTGACAGACCCCCCCAGGCAAGGACTTGTAGATGAAAATATAGTGATAAATTGTCAGGCAGTTATTTGGAGTTTAAAGGGCTGAAAAAAACAGCTTTGGGAGAAGAGAGGGATTTTCTTAAAGACTTCAAAAGGTCTTGGAGGTTTCTTCTCTCAGTTCCTACTTGGTGACAGCTGCTGCTCAGCAATTTTCTTCCTTTGTTTAATCTTGATGAGCAGTGATGGGGGCTTTGGGGTTGTGTTGTTGCTGTTTTTTAAAAATAATTTTATTTATTCCTTTTGAGCATGAGCTGAAAACACTTGGTGCTTCTGAATACCATGAAAGGTGGTGGAGGAAGGAGCAGGTGATGCAGAGGGTTTGGTTGGGGTTCTGATATTGTATTATTTTATAATTGTACTATTTTTCATTACCTCAAGTGTCTTCTCAGTGAAGGGTTAAAGGCTAATTAGACAAATATATCATCTATTAGGGATGGGTAAACCAGTCTGGAAATCTAAACAAGATAACAGAGTGCTCCAAATTGCAGCTAAGCAGAGTCTTGTCCATTGAAATCAAAGTTAAGGAGCTGTTTGGCTTAAATTAACTTGCTGACGCTCCATCCAGAGTTTTTCTGTTGCCAATCACATTATTGTCTTTCAGCTCATGAGAGGAGCATTCAGAACATTTCAATAGCAGTTCTGTTTCCTTTGTATTTTTATCTGTGGTTGATTCTCAGTGTGCTGGTTTGACAGAGCTGTTATTTCACATAAACATGTGGCTAAACAAGATGTTTTACAAGCAAAGCAGCTTCTGAAATTGCTTGGAAGAACCTCTGAGATACTTTTCCATCAGTATCCGTGCTAGTGGCTTGTGTTCCTTCTCATCAGACCCAGAGAGGGATTCAAATATTCAGGACAGTTGTCAGACCTTGTGAGTTCTCTCCACTCCAAGAAATTGGCTGTAACATGAAGATGAATTTGGGATTTGTCAGGGGAGGTGGGGATGGGCACAGTTAGAAAATCCTCCTGTCCTGGGCAGAGCAGGCTGGACTGCAAGGGAAAGGCTTTGGATCAAGTGATGGAGAAGGAAACTTGCTTTGTGGGCATAACCTCGAATTTTGCCAGTGTATTGATAATAAATACAATAATCTTCTACAGTGAAATGTCAGCCCTGTGTCACAGAAAATCTCCTGGAGTTCTTACAGGCAGCCTGTGCTTGGCAGTGTTAAATGCAGAAGTGTACAGTGCTTTCAGATCCATCATGGATATCAGAGTTCACTGGTTAAAAATGGGAAACATCCCAAATGATGCTACTTATGCTGGGCCCCAAATAATTTAATTTAACTGTGCATTACTTCAGTTGTTATAGTATCAGCAAATAAAAGAATCACTTATGAGACATTTTTGCAGCAGATGACCAAAATGTTTTATTGCTCAATACCAATCACTGGATTAGGAAAATGGATTACAACTGGGAGTAATGAGTTCCTAAAGCCCCTGAATGATATAATTTCTGTAAATATCTGCTTGATTTCATTAACCTTGAGCATTCAGAGAAATAACTGACTGCAACATTCGCCTGTAACCTGCAGTTCTGTACTGAATTTACTCTGTATTTATTGATATACAGGGGAGATCTAACTGGGAGTCACTCCAATGAATGGACTGGGTTTGGATAACTGGCAGGAGCTAAAGAGCTGCTGTACTTGAGCATGGTGCAGTTCTGCTCAGCCCTTGCTTACAGCAAGTAAAGAGTGAGCTTGTAAAACAATAGCATGGAAAATGGAAAGAGTTTGTGTTTAGAGAGCCTTACTTAATATTTAATATAATCCTAATGATGTTTTCTGCCAACAATAGCCTTTTTAAGGTTCTCCTGTAGGGAGCTCTCACTCAGTGGAAGTTGAGCTATGAAATCAAGGTGCAGCTGCCATTGTGAAATGTTTGAATTAAGTCTCAGTGTAGTCACAGGAGTATTTTATCCTTTTCCTGTGCACCTGTGGAGAGTTCACTGCTGGACTAGTACAGAAACATGTACTCAGTTTTCTCTGTCTAAAATAGCAAATACACCAGCAATAAACAGTGAGTGAGGTGTAGTCCTCTTCTCCTCTGCCTGACCAAAAGGTTTGAAATGTTTTTCTCAGATTTGAGTGATAAATTATAACTTCAGTATTGGTCCAACTGGAAGACCAGTCCTGTAGGCATAAACTCTCTGTTTTAAGTCAAGTGATGAAAAACATCCTGTCTGCAAGCGGGAAAGAAAAGCCTTAAGAATAATAAAGTTGGTAATTGAGTTTAACAGTGACAGTTTGGGAGAATTGTTTTGAGGGGTAAATGATCTGCAGGACCATCTGCATTGGTATAGAACTGCAATACTCTTCACACACCTTTCTGCTGTGGGGTATTTGCCTTTCAAAATAACTTTGCTGAATAGATGGACCTAGAGCACTTAAAACAGGCCTTTAGGGGCTGGTAACTGTGTGATTAACTCCCAAAACTGCTCATGGAAAAACCTGCCATGAGTACCCTGCCTTTGGACCAGCTTGGTGCTGCTGTGCCCATTGGAAGGGCAGCTGTGGGCAGCGTGGTTTGAACTGGAGACTCTGATTTTCTGTGCATTCAGCATCTTCCCTGGCTCTGTAAATGGGAGGCAGCAGCTCTGTTTAGCAGGACAGTGCCCCATCCTTGTGCCAGCACATCCCTCCCTGCTGGAACTTGCTGCCTCCACCAAGTGTGTCCCACCTGCAGGTGCAGCAATTCCAGGGAAAATGGACACCACGAGGGACAGGGGCAAACCCTGTCAGCTGAGTTCCTGCAGCCTCTTCTGAGCAGTGATGCTGTGCAGAATGTACAGAAAACTGCTCCTCAGGTTGTTCAGAGCAGGAATGGGCTCTGGACAGCAGCATAAGGGGTGCAGAAGATGGATGGGCTTGAGGGACCTAAATTCCACCCCCTGAACATATGGAATAAAGGGATTCCTGTGGAGATCAGCACTGCAGACACAGCTGCTCCCTCCTCACCTTGCTGTCTCATCCCTTGGTTCCTGCCTCTTGCAGCAGCTGTGCTGAAGCCATCAAATGATCCCACTTTTGCTTCAGGGTTTACCAAACTTTTCTCTTTAGAGACCTCGTCCTAAGAACAAAATCCCTGACTCCTGAGGTTTGCTTTAGGCCTGGATTGATCCCAAATCTTTGTGGTCCTGCCGGTCAGGTCGTTGTGCAGCTGACGGGGAAAGACAGGGAAGGCGTCTTTGAAAACTTCCCAGCTTTGTGTGAGAAACGATGTTGGAGTTCTGGATGCTGAGAATTTCAGGCTTTCTGTGCTGACAGACTGACCCCCAAGAGAACACTGCATTTAGCCTGAGGCCAAAAACTTCCCAAAATGATTGATAACACTGAGGTTACGGGTGTGTAGTTGATTAGAAGTGTGCAGTATCACAGAGTAGAAAACTTAGAGTTAGGGATTTTAGAAAAACCAACAAAACCTGACTGGAGGGAAACAGGCTCTTTCTGATGTCTTGTTTTGTGCAACAGCTGTGCTGAAGTCAGCACAGGGTGGGGAATGGAGGTCCTGCACCTGCCTGTTGATTTCCTTGGGAATGTTCTTCCATTTGTGCCCTTCCTCCACAGTTCCATTTTGTGGTGTGTGTTTGAAAGGTTGCAGCTAACTCCTGACAAGACCATGTATTATTTTTCTGTCTAGCTCACTAAATTCCCTTCCCAACTTTTTTTCTGAGCTTCTCCCTCAAGTCAGACCTTGTTACTTCCAAATTTCAGCCCAGATTGCCTAGTGGTAATGGAATTAATAATAACATTTAAAAACTTTTAGGATCTGTTGTCCGATATTTTATTAAAGAGACTAAAAATACACAGTGAGCTCCATGCAGATTTTATGTAGAGAGGGGAGCTAAAGAGATCAGATTTTATTGGGCCGCCACCCGACTGGGTTTAAATTCTATCCTTTTCTGATTGCAAACAAAGGTCAAAGTGGCAGCAGGAGAGATAGTGAAAAAAATAAAGCTATGACCTGTCTGCCCATCCAAAGCTGTTGGATTTCAGCTGTTTGGAGACCAACATTTTTAAAGCATTCAGCAACAGAATTGTTTGCCAGATCACCATGACTGGATTTGGAATTACTGACCTTCCCCTTCTAAACACTCTCTGTTGCCTTTGCAGGCTTATTGNGCATCCAGCCTGGCCTTGGGCACTGCCAGGGATCCAGGGGCAGCCACAGGTGCTCTGCCCACCCTCACAGGGAACAATTCCTTCCCAATATTCAATAAAACATTCCTTCTTTCAGTTTGAAAACATTGCCCCTTATCCTGTTACTACAGGACTTGATAAAAAGTCACTCTCTTTTAAACCAAATTTTTACATTGAAAGGCCACAGCTGGGCCTTCATGGACTCAGAGCAAGCTGCTGTTTTGATATGTGGCAGTATTATTCACAGGAAAAACCCCCAAACACCTTGAATGTAAGAAATGGTTCCAGCAGAGCAGGGGAGTGCAGAGGTCAGGGTGGGTTTTCACCCGTCAGTGAGCCCCATGTGGATGTTGCAAGTACCCAAAGACTGTGTGAGAGAAGTGTAGTAAATCTATTTGCTTGTTCTTTCAGTAAATCCACCTCTCTGAGTAGTGGCTACAATTCCTTGAAGTGTCTGTGGCTACAATTTCCCTGGAATAATAAACAAGAGTGCCTGAATGGCTTTTCCAGCCAGAGACAAGATCTATTATTGTGCCTTCATTTTCATATTAGCAAGGCCCTTTCAGAGGAGGATCAAAGCTCAATGCTATGCTTAAGTTACAGAAATAGATATAAAATCCGTGTTTTATATTCCTTCCAGCAAGAACTCTCTCAATGGTGAACACCTGGAAGGTGTGAAAAACGCCAATCACTTGTTTTTAAAAATTTTAAAAGTTTAATCGTAATAAAATGGTTATAGCAATAGTAATATAATTAGAGTAACAAAATTTGAACAATTGAGCTTAGGACAATATGAGACAATAAAAACAAAGAGATACGGACGTTGGGATACCTTTTTCTGTCCCGAAAAAGGACACCCATTAACAGAGGATTAACCCTTAAAAACAATCGCCTATTGCATATTCATACACATCATACATGATGCATAAATTCCATTCAAACACGGGATTCTGTCTGGTCAGTGCCAACTTCTTCCTCTTAATCCTAATGCCATCTTCATGTCTGAGCGAGGTGGGGAGAAGTTAGTTTTCTGCTGATAAGGGAGCAATACATTCTCCTTCTCTGAAAGATTTAGGTGTCCTGTGGCTGCTATCTGGTACAATTCCTTTCTTAAAAAAATATCTTA
>VYZP01046021.1:338-53891 GCA_013400635.1 Hypocryptadius cinnamomeus | reverse complement strand
CAAGGGAAATATAGGTTGGATGTTAGGAAAAAGTTTTTCACAGAAAGAGTGATAAAGTTCTGGAATGTTCTGCCCGGGGAGGTGGTGCAGTCACCATCCCTGGGTGTGTTTAACAAAGCCTGGATGTGGCACTGGGTGCCAGGGTTTAGTTGAGGTGTTGGGGCTGGGTTGGACTCGATGATCTTTAAGGTCTCTTTCAACCTGTCATTCTATGATCCTGTGGGTTTTTTTAAATTTTTATTAAGAGCAGGATTTCTTTCTTATAATTGAACTGGCCTTCATCCCCAAAGCAGATGCCAAAGGATGCAGGATCTTTTCCACGTTGATTTAACTGGTTAATTGGACAAGTCAGTAGTTGCTGTTGAGGTTTCTTGGGAGATGATTTTTTGCCAGTCCATGCTCCAGAGCTTATGGGCTTTGGGAGCTGTGTGGCTGCTGTGCCTGTGAGAGCTCCAAGAGGAGCCTGAGAGCTTCCAGGAGCTGCAGCTGCTCTGGAAATGCAGGATGGGTGCTGCCAGGTGTCTGCCGTGGCTCTGATTATTCCAATTATTCTGATTATTCCATGCTCAGCCCTCACCAGCCCTGCTCATGTTTGGATTATAGAGCCTCACTCTGCATTTCCTGCTGTACAGGATATATGGAATATATATATATCTCCTTATGGATATATGGAATATATATATATATCCTTATGGGTATATGGAATATCCTGAGCTGGAAGGGACCCACAGGGATCTTTGAGTCCAGGACATCCCAGTAATCCCACCCTGTGCCTCAGAGCCTTGTCCAATGTGTCCGTGTGGTGCTGGATCTACAGCTAGGATGAGAGTATGGCAACTCTGACATGAAAATTATGGGAAATAACCACTTAATTCTGTCTGGGCAAGGTTTGTTATCTGGGATTAGTCAGTGAAATGGGACGAGGATATTTTTAAAGCAATGTTTATGTTTGGGTCAAACATTTGGGACATGCTTATTATAGTTTGTATATTTTCATTGTCATAATTATGGAAAAAGCATGGTGGGGGATGGATTGGGACTGTGAGAACAGTCCCAAAAGTGCACAAATGCAATCTTTAAATCCTGTTCTCTTGCTGTAGGAGATGTAACACAGCATGGGATTAAATGATAGTTTTACTGAGGTTGAAAGGGGTTTTGCAGCTTGGGCTTCTGCTGTTCTACCTACTTTAAAAAGCAGATGAATTACTTTAAAAGACTGGTTCTTCTGAAAAAACCCAATAATTTTTTCCAGAGCCTTAGAAAGTAGAAAATATCTACTTTTAAAACTTTTTTCTCAATCAAGAATTCTGTTCTTACATTGCAGAAAGGTTGGTCATGACAGATGCATTTGGATGAATTTAGATTAACAACATTGCTTGAGGAAATTTTGGATGGGACACAAACCAAACAGTGGTACAGACATGGACGAGAGTACAGATAAAAGGAATGGATAAAAAGAGTGATAAATTGTAACAAGAGGGTATTGGGTCAAATTTTGGGTTCTGGTTAACAAATCTTTAGAAGTCAGTGGAGCAAAATTGTTTTGCTTTGCTTATTCACCTCAGTTTATAGCAAAAAACTCCCTTCTCTCCCTGCCCTGTGTTTCTGTAACATATCTCAGAATGGTTTGGGCTGGAGGGGACCCTAAAGCTCATCCAGTGCCACACCCTGCTGTGGGGATTTAGAGTCACCATGCATGATGGGAAATATACCCAACCTGCATAAAAAAAGCACAGTTCTAACATCTGCATTTGTACATGACTTGTATTGCAGTGATGGTCAGCACTTTGTGACAGGTTTGTGCAATTATCTCTAAAATCTGGAGACGCCAGGGCTGCCTTGCATGCCTCACTTCCCTTTGGGGGGAGTAACGTGACACCTTCATGAAATATTAGTGCTCAGCCTCTCTCTGTGTGTCTGAAAAATGTGCTGTGTGGGACAGCTGGGTACTGCTGCAACAGCACAAAAATCTGTGCACTTGGGGCTGGTTTTACCTTGCTGGGGGTGAGGCTGAGTTTCCTGTGCACACGTGGGTTTGGGAGCTCTTGGAGCTGGTGGAATGCTGGGGTGCAGCAGACTCTGGGTTATTGGGGATGAGGGTCCAGAGCTGTGGGGTCCCCACCTCAGAGCTTTGGTCAGAATTCAGAGTTCTTACTCATTTTGGTCAGAATTCATAGATTTACAGATTTACACCTGTGGTGTAAAAGGTCTACAACACCTTTTGTCAGAATTGATACCTCTTACACCTTGTTCAGCACTGCTCACACAGAATTGGTGCAATCAGAATTGCTCCAAAGAGGCAAAGATCTGATGTAAAGGTCATCCCTGAAACTGTAATGGGCAGGATTGTATCGATCGGGTCAAGCCCACTTTTTTTTTTTAAATTTCAGGCTTTTTGTTGACAGTTTTTGTTTAAAAATAGTAGTTTCTTTTAAATGAGCTGTTATATTCTTGAATTTGAAATGACATTGCTGAATTTATGGAAAAGCAGGTAAATTTTAAAATTAATTAACTAAATTAATCTAGTTTTTCTATTACCTTTTTCCATTTCTATTACCATTTTTCATTTCATTTTTTCCCAGTATTGTTACTTAATTTGTTCTTCATCCCCACACATAAGTTCCATCATCTCCAATGCTCCTTATTCATTCCTTGAAATTCCACTCTCCTTTAGCCTTGTGCCTATGCCTTGGTAAAATGATTTGATACAGATTTCTTGTCTCTTATCTTACATATAACTCTTTAAAAAATTAAAATCTGGTTTTACTGTTAAATATTTCCTAAAAACTACCTAGTTAAGAAGCAATATTTTATCTGTTTGCAGATTCATCTAGGCCAGAAAGTTACAATTATGTACAGGAAAATGTGTATATGTCTTCCCAGAAAAGACAATTATATAATAAAATGGGAAGATAACATTCAGTTACCCTGAGCTTCATGCAAATTTTAGTGCAGTGGCAAAAGTGACTTTCCCACCATAATGTCTTGGACTGGTCTTGAATGTCCTTTTCTTGTGCTGTGAACCAAACTTCTCCCCTTTGGTTTCTGTAATTTTTTAAACACTCCCCACCCCAATTGCCTTTTTAAAATTTTTTTTTCCTCTGTAAATTTAGATAAAACAGCTTCAGAGTTATTCAGAATGGCAAGTATCACAAAGGTAAGGGAAATAATTTCCTTTAATTCTTAAATTTAGCTTGCTGCGCTCAGGTTGGGAATGGCTGCTGGTGAACATTTACCTCATGGAAAATGGGGGGGGGGAAAAAAAAGTGTTTATTTGTATACAGAAAGATACAGAGCCTGCTTTGAAGTGATTTTTACCTTCTGCCCGTGTGGGAGTTGTGCCCTTCCCTGGCAGCTGCAGGCTCTGGTTATTCCCAGGCAGGGCCAGGGTGGCATTTCTGCCGTGCCAGGAGCTCTGTGCTCCTGCAGGTCACGGTGCCACGGGGCTCTGCAGAGCTGTGAGAGCTGTGCCAGCCCTTCCTCGGGCACTCTTCGCCCTCTGCACAAAGTGTGCAAAGCCCTCGTAAATCACAGCTGCTCCTGGCTGGAGCTGAGCGGGGTGGGCAGCCCTGGGAGCTGCCCTGGGTGCTCACGGGGATGTCAGAGCCCGGGCTGGGCTGCAGGGAGCCCTCAGAGGGAACTGTGGGTTTATTTCAAGGGAAATCAGTGTAAAACACCTGCAGGGAAAGGTGAGCTGAAGGTGTTTAATTCTGCCAGAGCAAAGGCAGAGTGGCTCCAGCGCTTGGGGTTTACAACAATCTGAAACCCAGCAGCTCAGCACAGTTTCAGGGCTTTCTTTCTCAGACTCTTGTTTGGACCTGGAATATGAATAAAAATTATTTAAAAATACATAACAAATAGATCTTTATCATCTTTATCACTTCCACTCAAGAAATGAGTCTTCTCACCAACAGCAATCGCTTCTCAGTGCTTAAGAATAATATTTTGTGGAGGTTGCACATGCTGCTTTCCTGTTCAGGTGTAATTTGGTTTTATCTTGAGACATTTGTGTGCCACAAATGTACTTTTCTAACAGCTTAGTGGCATATTTTGTTCCTGCATATTTTTAAATTTCTTAATTACCAAAGTTTTAACCACTTATTTTAATAGTTGGGTGAAACCATCTTGAGTATTTTTGGCGTCTCTTTTTACATTCCAAACTTTAGAGACCTGGGACTGTTGGTTTCTTCACCTGGAGGGTCAGTATATGTGAAATACTCTTTTAAAATTCTGTCCAGTCAAACATGCATTAACTTACAGGATTTGATTTCTTCAGGTAAGTCTGACAGTGTTTATTTTTAAATATCACAGTATAATTCTTCTAGACTCTATTAAAAGGCATTATGCTTTTATAAGAGAAAATGTTACTCTTTACAGATACCAAGGTCTGTAACTTAAGGCAATCAGAAGTTAATTTCCATAGTGTGACAGTGATAAATGTAATTTGCACCATTAAAATATAATAATGTTTCCTGAGAAAATGAGACAATAGTTAAAAAAAATGCACTAAACTTCCTTACTTTTGGATATTTTATCATTATTTTCTTTTTCTAATGACAATTCTGTCTTTTATTGATGGGAGAAAATGTTTACCTGTGAGAAAGTGCCTGAGGTTGATAATAATAATAACAACAATAATAATATAATATGAACTTAATGTGTGTATATATCTCTTCCATAAAAATATTGATTTGTTTTTTAATGTGGATTGTCCCACTCATCCCACTTATTTTTGTGTGGACATTTTAAAAATCAGAGCTAGTAGGAACTTTCTTTTCCTTTCCTCTATTCCTTTATTTCCTTTGAAATTTAGAACAGTCCTTCAATATATTTGTGTTGATTACAGAAAAAACTTGTTACAGTTCAAGCTGTACAAAACCAGAGGACCAGGCTTACCCCTGGTGTCCAGCCCTGGGCAGAGAAGCTGAAAATTGCAGCACTGGCTTTGATGCCTCCCCTCTTTTGGGGTGTTTTAGTGGCTGAGGGCTCAGGGAGGGAGCTGGGATTCTGTTTCATCCGCTTTAATCCACTACCTCTCACTTCCCCAAATATTCCTGTACCACATAGCGAGCCAGGCGCTCTGGGTTGGTGTGAAGGCTTTCCTTGCTGCTGGGTTCATGTTTCAGCACTTCAATAAATAACTGAGAAGGTAAAAAGGTGGTGGCTGGAACTGATGGCTCCCTGCCTTTTCAGCAGCATTTGCTGAGTGGTTTTGAAAAGTCCTTATTGAAGTTTGGAGCACTCCAGAGGCTCATGTTTTGCACGTTCCCGATGGTTTGGTGTGTGAGGAGCCGTCTGAGCAGCCCGGGGTGCGCACCCAGCCCAGGCTGGTGGGCACGGAATTGGGGACACGGGAACCGACAGCGCACAGGAATCCACCTTCCTGCGAGCTGGTGAATTCTGCCAGGGCCGGCTGGCGTTTCCCCGCCTGGGAAGCCGCAGGAATGTCATTTCGCTGGTCGGGATCTGGCAGGGAAGGAAAGCATCGCCCCGCCGGCGGTGCCTCCTCCCCGGAGCGCTCCCCGTTCCCTTCCTTCCCCACGCAGCCTGTGCCGCCAGCTGGGAAGGAGACAGCGATCCAGGGATCCGAGGGGGTGGAGAGAAGCAGGAAAGGTGTGTCCCTGCTGCCACACCCCGGGCTGTGCTGGGCAGCCCTCACTCATCCCTCGCATGGCCAGCGCCGCTCCGGGAGCGGGGCTCACCTGCACGGCTCGTCCGCTGCCTCGGGGCCCCGCGATCCAGGTACGGCACAAGGATGCTCTGCTCGGCAGCTCCGGGTTTGCTGCCCAGCGCGATTATTCTGGGCTGGCTGGACGGTTTTGGGTTCTGCTTCTGGGTTCCAGGCACGCACAAGCTGTGCGTGCCCTGAGTGCCCACAAAATGTGGGTTGGCGACAGAGGGAGAATGTCCATTATTAATTTGCACAGCCAGAAGGCAAATGGTAATTGCTTTGAAAATGTCCCCTGCATTTGACTTTTGGGAAGGATGGGAGTAGAAATGATTCATTAGAATGGAGCCATGTGAAAGAAAAATGTAACTATGCTGGATTTATTGCCTAGAGATGATGCTGTACCTGAAATATTCCTCAGCTGTTTATTTTCTCTTTAACAATTATCACTGTAGCCTGTTACGAATGCAGTGTTTTGGGATGACTTTCATAGATAGCAGTAAATGGCTGATATTGCAAGGAAATGTTTGGCAAGAAAATAAGCAGCTTACTAATGAACTTGAAATAATAATGCTTATATTTCATATAGATTTCTGTGCTGAAAATGTACATCCTTTCTTTTTAAACCTGATCTTTTAAATATCCATTCAGTACCAGCTTTTACTTTGTCAGAATTTCACATGCACTCTTGTTTCATTCTTTTCCTGCTTTTAGACTTTATGATAGCTGTGAATTTTATTTACCTTGACTTCAGGCACCAATAAGAACAATATTCTGGTATTTATTTTGGAGGTTAGAACATTTCTGAACTAACTAAAGCTGTTAAATGAGTAAAATTACATGAAATATTTTAGTAAAACATACAATGCATCACTATTCCTGCTTGTTATTGGAAGCAGGGATAGAGGAAAATCGATGACAATATTAATTTTGATAAAATGCAGCAACATTTTTCAAGTTGTCATGCTTAACGTAGTCTAATTTTGCTTATCCTTGATTTTTGCATGGATTCACAGTGAATTTTTAGCTGAAATTCAAATGGTACTGAATGTCTGGATAGGGTGATATATTTGGAGTTGCAAATGCTTCTATGAATTTTAGCACTTCTCTGGGAGGAATTAGCTGAAAAGGGATTCTTAAAAAGACTTTTTTTTTTTTACGGGTTCAAGTTGGATGTGAAATATTGGCAGCCAATCTGCCATTCATCGGTTTACCTGAGCTTTTTTTGTCCCCTCCAGAGAGACAATTCATACTTCAAAAACCTTTCTGTGTGGGCAATTCTGTGAAACTGAATTCTGCCTGAAAATACCCCGAGTTGGTAAAGCATGGTTATGTAACCAGTATTGCATAATAATGCATTTAATGATATTCTAATAGGAGTTTACTTTTATCACTGTTTCTTTAGGAGAAAAGGTTGCAGGGCTGTGACTAATTACCCTCCTTCTTTAAGGTCATCAGCTGTCCTCGTTTTCAAGGACATCCCTTGCTAACAGGGACAACCCTGGGATCTTGGAGGCTTTATTGAAAATGGGGCAATGTTCTAATTTCAGAGCAATCCCATGTCAGGCAGACATCTGAGCAGCTCCAGAGCTCACGTGGCTCCGAGGGCAGCGCATCCGGCCCGAGCAGCACCAGCCCCAGCACCAGCTCCTTCCCTGGCACACAAAGATGTGCCAGACAGAGGTGCAGCAGCAACTGTCCCACTGCTGCACACACACACCAACCTTAGAAGTAAAAAAAATTAGAAAATTGGGTTTTCTGTTCAGACACGTGTTCACTTTTTCCCTTCTGTAATCCCACGGCCATGGGAATGGGTCAGCAAAATCGGGTTCGTTGCCCCGTTCCACTTGGATGGAAAGACCAGGCAGCAAATGCTGGAGCATTGGGAGGAATTTTCACAGAGGCTGAAGCTAAATTTAAAGGAGGAACAGCTCTCTGCACTCTCTGTTCTCAGGCAGTTGTCAAAAGAGAAAAGTAGGTTTTGGAAGTGTTCAGATTTGTTTGACGACTTTGTTATCTCCGTGCTTGAACTCAGACTATTTTATACGTGCTTTAAAAGAAGGAAGTCCTGGGATTATGTAAGGGGTTAGCCAAGTACAGCACAGAGAAGGATGCAGGAGGGATTGGAGTCTGGTTTTAAATGTGTGTGAGGACATCTGTGACTGCATGGATCTCCGAGGGTTTCTGCTGTGGAGGAGATCGCTGACAGCTCAGTTCTGCCCCTCTGGAACAGGGATGTCTGTGAGGGCCTTCCTGCATTCCACTGAGCTTTCCTGTGCTTGAGGAGACCTTGTGGAATGGTGTCTTTTATTGGAATGAAAGCTTTTGAATATTTTTAGCAACAGAGACCTTAATAAACGTGAGGGTTTTAAGGGGAAATTGTTAAAATATAAACCCCTTCAGTTTTCTTCAAATTTTAGGGAGTGATGGCTCCATAGTCTTCATGGCACCTGGGACTTGTGCATGTTGAGTTCCAGGGCAGCTGTCCCAGAGATGTAAAAGGCCCAGTCCTCCCATGTGGCTGTAACCCAATGTGTGAGCTCAGTAGGAAAGTGCATGCACTTTGCATGTATGATGCTGTGTCAGGACACACATGGGAGACTTTCCTTTCTGGGGTTTGGGGCTTTAAATGTACCACAAACACACACACACACCACTTGTCTTTGTGTTATAGTGACAACAGGTTGTGTAAATAAACAATTCGAGTTACTGCAGCTGCATTTTGTAACAATATCCATACTTGGTGTCAATTTATCAAGGGCTGAATGAGCTTAAAAGAATGTAGTTTTTTATTTACAGCACTTACCTGGGTAAGTGACAGGTCTAGTGTCCCATTACTTCCCCTTCTGTCATTTTGCAGGATAGAATTTCATGCATCTGCCAGCTCAGATTCTCCTTTGCTGGAAAGATTTCACGTACTCCCACTTCTCATAATTAGAATAACGGTGCCAAATTTTCTCAAGGTTAAGAAAACTGCTGGAACCATAAAATAGAACGTGAAGGAGCTGTAATTGCTTGGTTTTTAAAAGTGAAGATGTGAAACTCCTAAAGAATGACCGAGTTTTTATGGGGATCAAGGGCAGTGTCCCTTCTCAGCAGTTGCTGACCACTGAGGGCCCAGGTTTCAGCTGAGGTGAAGGAATGACTTTGCTCCAGTGTTGGACCTGATGCATGCCAGGAAAAGCATCTGTGCAACAATTTGTAAGCTATTTAACACTATAAAAATCAACTGAAATGTGTTTGCATTTTCTTCAGTAATTAAATAGGGGTCACTTCAGTGATAATGCATCGTGTGCACTGAGTCCTACAGCTCTCCTTGCTGCTAATGGGATTTGCAAGTGTTGCAAAATCCATATTCATCATTTCAGCAGAAAATGTGCTTCAGAGAGCCTCAGAAAGCTGTTCAGCCTTTATTTCTGAAACTTGGGGTGACTTTAAGTTGCCCAAATTGGCTTTGCCTTTAGAAGAGCCCTGCTCTGAGCTTCCCTGCCTCATTTCTTGTGAGCACCCAGGCTGTGTTTGGCCAGCAGGGTGTCAGTGCTGACCAGCACAGCCAGAGTGCTCTGTTCCTGGGGAGTATGGCAATACAATATAATATAACATAATATATCTGGGGAGCAGAAATGAGGATGTTTGTTTCTAACCCATGAGGACCTGAGAAATCTGTGCTGCAGAGCAGTGTTGGCAGCTTTCCTTCCACCTGAATCCCGGGGTGAAGGCCTGTATCCATCCCACTCCTTCCCTGTCTTCTCCCTCAGGTTGCAGATATTTGGCAAAGGCTCAAATGCACCTCTTGCTCTTTAAAGTGCTCTTTAGCCACTTTCCTGACTCCTCCTTTCTGTGGTTTTCCTGCTCGCCTGCCTCTCCTGACACAGCAGTGCCTCCCCTGGGGCCATGGACAGAGCCTCCCCCTCTCCACAGAGCTCATCTCCCAGGCTGCTGGAGCTGCTCCCTCCCTGCTGCCCGGGAGCTGAGCACCAGGCGATGCTGGAAGATGTTTCAGAACTGAATTCAAGCACTCTCCCATGCCAAAATGTGCCACCACTTGTTACCTGTGCTGCCACCTGCCTCCCTGTTGCTTTTTCTGGATGTGTGCTGGTTTGGTTTTTGTTAAAGATCACAGCCACAGCCTTCATGCACAAGTTCTATCTTTATTGGCACTGTGGCCCCACTGAAATGCTGATTGTTTTAGTCCTTTGTTTTCCCACCACTGTACAGGATCCCTGCCCACCTCTCAGCACCTTTCCCCCAGCAGAGCCCCTCTGGATATATTTTGGCTTTAGGAAGTTGGTTGAGTTGTTAATCTCTGAATTCTGCTCTGATTTGCTTTTGTTTCTCAGTATATGCCTTTGCCAAAGCCTCATTTTTCAAATTTTGTTTATGAAACAAAGTTAGAGGTGATTAATAATCTGCCACTGCCTTGCTCTGATCCTAAATGATCATGTTCAGTTTTAGGTGTTGCATTATCCTGTATAATGCAAAACTTCCAATATAGCAGAATTTAATAATGCTCTAAGTATTTTTGGGAATTATGTAACCTGCTAAAGCAAGCAAACAAATTTTTCCCCCGATAATCAGAATTAATTATTTTCAGCAAGGCTATCTTGATAGCACTATGAACGGAGATTTGTAAACGTATCAAACTCCTTTGCTGATTTTCCAAGTCCCTTAATTCCAATACTTTGTGGATTGAAGGAAAACAAGTTTTAAAACAATCTCTTTTGTGTGGCTAATCCTATATATAAGAAATGTATTTAATCTGTATTTGCAACTTTTGACCCTGAGGTTCAAATGTGTTCAGAAAATTCACTCTAGGATTAGTGTTTTGATTAAATGGATGGCCTTCCATCCATTGTATGGAAACTTTTGATGATTGTATGGAAACTTTTTTTCCTCCTCCAGTGCAGGCTACGAAGACTTATTATTAAAATAAAATAAAATTCTGAAAATAAAATTCTTTTCCCAGGGACTTTGGCAAAGTTCATCCCAACTCTT
The DNA here is from genome assembly GCA_013400635.1 of Hypocryptadius cinnamomeus. Lineage (NCBI taxonomy): Eukaryota > Metazoa > Chordata > Aves > Passeriformes > Zosteropidae > Hypocryptadius > Hypocryptadius cinnamomeus. The sequence continues at coordinate 43,228 of VYZP01046021.1, read as the reverse complement.
CCTTTGCTCTCAGCACCTCTGGGTGAATGGTGATGTTGTGAGCTCAGGGAAAGTCCTTTGGAATGGCAGGTGCAGACAAACTGCTTTATCAGAGATACCTGAGGCAAGGTATGGGCATTGAACTCTTCAATAATTGTCCTCTCCACTCCTTGCTCTGTTTCAAAGTTGTGATCTTGCTTCTGGAGAGTTGTGACCAGTCTGCCCAGTACAGGAGAGGTACTGGTGACTGGGGGGTGTCCAGAGAAGGGCCACCAAGGTGGGAGCACGTGGCACACAGGGAGAAGCCTGGGAGTGCCAGGGTTCCTCACTCAGGAGAAGAGCTGGATGTGGTTTTATTCCTTTCTTCACTTACCCAGTGGAGGTCATAAAAGAAGGAAAATCCAGACTCATCCCCAAGGTGCACAGCAAAAGGACTTGAGGTAAAAGCTGTAATTCCAGTAAGGGGAATTCTGGTCAAATATAAATAGCTTTCTCTCCAGGAGGATGTTCCAACATGGGAACAGTGGCCCAGACAGGGGTGGGAATCTCCATCCTTGGGGATGCTCAAAGCTCAGCTGGGCATGACCCTGAGCAAGCTGTTCCACATTTGAAGCTGGCACTGAGTTGGGCTAGATGACCTTCAAAGCTCCTTTCCAATCGAAATCGTCCTATGGTTTTCTTAGGAACACTGGGAGAAAACCAACCCCCAAACCAAAAGAGAGCTCTTTGATTTGAAGTTGGTTTTCCAAGCAGGAATGCAGGGAAGCTTGAGCCTGTGTTTTTGTGAGTCATGGACAGCTTTTAGTCTGATGGGACCTCTGTGGGTGTTGTCCTGTGGAGTCACTGAGTCCTCTGGCAGTCCTGGAGCACCGATTTGCAATGGCAGCTCAGGTTTAGCTGTTATTATGGGTTGTTACTGGCCACTCTTTATGAGACTTTTACATCTTTCCATGATAGATTTGTGATCTTCTGCTGCTTTTGATTCCAGCAAGTAGAATTCATACAGGTAAGACCAAAGTGCAGAAGCAGGAGGAGTGAAAGCAGCACAGTCTTGTCCTGTGTTGGGAATTCAGAAAACCTTACTGAAATTCTTCCGTCTCAGACATTTCTGTGCAGTTGCTTTCAACAGTGATAAATGACCTGCCCCAAATTTCTAGATGACTTTTCCATTTACAGTGTGAAATTATATAAAAGTCCGGGTAATAAGGAAAAAAATGTTAACTTAATCTTGACTGCTTGAGTCCATGTAGGGAGGTTTGACACTTGTTGCTGTGGTGTTATTACAGTGGTTGCTAATTAATGTCTCTTGTTAAAGCACCCTTCCTGCGAGTGTCACCTTCCTTTGGGTGAGTTCTTCCTGCACCAAAAAATAGTAAATAATACATCTGATAATCATCTTGATAAAGGCCTGTGTCTGAGGGGGAAATGTGAGTCAAGAGGAAAATGAGTTATGATAAAACATGCTCAATGAACGTAAGGTGTCACTTCTGAAAGGTTGGGTGGGCTCAGTAAAGGTTACAAGGATGAAAACTGGTTGGAAACCACTACCCCCTCTCTGGTTAAAAGGAAAATTGCTGGGGGAAGGTGTCACCATCATTTTGTGGCCTTAGAGATGTCACTTTATCCCTGAGAGGCCTTGGGGGACAGGATGGGCAGGGAGGGCAGAGGCAGACCAGAGAGAGCACAAGATGATCAGGGAGGGCAGAATATAATCAGGGAGAGAGAGGCAGATCAGGGAGAGAGAGGCAGATGAGCCAGCCCAGGTTGGGATGGCCACAGTGTACCTTGTTTTTGGGGCAAAAGATCTGACAGTCAGGAGGGTACTGTCCCCATCTTGGGGGATGGAGGGGGGGAAGAATGAAAATAAATCATTGTGTATAAAGGCAGAGCGAGATACTCCTGCAGGCAGAGGGTTTCCAACAATTTTAGGATATAATTGTTAAAGGGGATTCTAGCTGGAAAAAGGCTGAAATATTTGAATTGTATTTACAACAGTATCTGTCTTCCCTTCCTGCTAAGTATCTGTGATGAACTGTGCTGGGGTTGCTCTTCCTCTGACAAAATGTTTTCTAATAAGGCACAGAATCACAGGATCATTTAGGTTGGAAAAGTCCTCTGAGATCATCAGGTCCAAGCTATCACTGATCACCGCCCTATCAACCAGACCATGGCACCAAGTGCCACATCCAGCCTTTCCTTAAACATCTCCAGGGATGTGACTCCACCACCTCCCTGGGCAGCCCCTTCCAATATCTAATCACCCTTTCTGTGAAGAAATTCCTCCTGAAGTCCTTCAGTGCAGCTCCTTTCCCTGCCACTGTAGTGTTTGCAGAGATACCTTTTGCAGCAGTCCTTCCTTCTGTAAAAGCTGAAAAGCCTAAACCACTGCTGTTCCTGCTAGACAAGTGTTATGATTTTGAATTTTGAGCCTTATTTGAAGGGTTTTTGTAGTGTTCCTTTTCAATATTTTATTCTGATAGTGGATTTGCTGGTACCTAAGTTGGACTAAAGTTCCTATGCCTAATGTCAGATAATAACAAATTATCTGTCAGATAATTTGTTACAGAACCTTGTTTACAAGGGGAGATTTCTTGATAAGAAGTTGCTGATTAATGCAATGTTAAACAAAGTGTCTTGGAAGGTTCATTCTGGGAGGGAATTTTTAACAATTGGAGTCAGGTCCCTGTGAGAGGGAGGCATAGCTCCAGGGCTATAATCCAAAAAGCCTAAATCCAAATTTATGCAATTGAAATAAGATTCTGGGGATAAGACACAGAAGGTTCTGAAGACCAGTTATGCTGAGTGAATTATTTAGGAAGGGATGGGAATTGAAAAGATGCTAGAGATAAGAGGTAGAAGTGGAGTTTGCAATGTGTGTCCATCAGCAAGGCATTTGGTGCATTAGAGGCAGATCAATAGTGGGGAGCAGCCCTGGATCTGTGCAAGTCCTGTCTGACTGGATTTAGTCTGAGCCTTTGGCCTCAAAGTGCTCCTGCTGGGGCTGGAAGCTTTCCAGAGCCTTCTGATTGTTCCTGCCCTGCGTGTGCCGAGTGTGAACCTGCACTGGGGCTTCTGCTCTGTTTTCTCCCAGAGAAATCTCCTGCCTGGGCTCCAGAGATGTGACACAGCCAGAGCCGAGCTGCTGTGAACTGCAGTGCTGCTCAAACCCAAAACGTGAATGTAGGGCACAGCAAAGTCATCTGGCTCTGAAGCCTGGTGTAAAAATACATCATCTTATCCTCTGCTGGAGAAGCAGAGGTCCTTCTCTCTTAAAGGAGAATTTATCAAAATGAACTATATTGGGTTAAATCCATTTTCTTTGAAGTTGATGGTAAAGCTTCGACTGATGTAAATGGGAGTAGAATTAGGCCACTGATCACTTAGGGGAAATCAAAATCTAGGCTAGAGAAAAGGCAAAGATCAGCTCTGCACAGATACAGAAATAGTTCCTGTGTGCTGTGCCACTGGTGGCTCCTGTGTGCTTCAGCTGGAGTTGGAGGGCTCATTTCTAGGGCAAATGTCACTGAAATCGCTGCACAGAGTCAGTGGTGGCACAGTCAGTGGTGACACTGAGTCAGTGGTGGCACAGAGTCAGTGGTGACACCGAGTCAGTGGTGGCACCGAGTCAGTGGTGGCACAGTCAGTGGTTCCAGCTGTGGGATGCTGGTGTGGTGCAGCTCCAGCTGCAGCACAGCACTGCTCCCTGGGGACATTCTGCTCCCAGCCACAGCCACAGCTGTGGTGTCAGGCCTTGAGGAGCCCTCTGCCACCATGAGAATCTCACTCTCTGTGTTACTTTCCTGACAAGTTGTGAGTCAGGACAAGTCCTTCCAACTTTGGGATTTGGAGTGCTGAGGTACAACAGAGTTTGAGTGCAAAGGGTCCTAAAGGCTTCAGCAAATGGATTTACCACCAGCATCACTCCCCTCTTCCCTGTGCCATCTGTGCCAGCAATGTTGGTCCCTGCAGGAGGATGCCACCTGCAAGCTGCCTGTCTGTTTTCCCCTGTGCTGGAAATAACACTGCCAGCACAAAGAAATGTGTGGGTTTTAGTCAGTCTGATGGTGCTGAGGACTTGAGCTCCTTTTCAGCCACTGATTTTGTGTTTGGACAGGGTTTTCCTGCTCTGTTGTGGAAGAGCAGAGAGGCATCTATCCCTGGAGTCAATGAAAACAGGCTGTTTACGAGGCTCTCTGGATCTGTGTGCTGGGCTGTCACCCTGGTGCATGAAATGTCTAACACAATAGCAGCAGAGCTGAGCTCAGAATGTGACTCTGGGGAGAAAACTCTGTCACAAGGAATGACAAATCCACCAGTGCTCCTTATGCAATTAAAATGGCAACTTATCTCCCCGTGATCCATGTTCCTTCCTCTCAAGCTGGTGAGCTGTTCCCAAAAGGAAAGGCTCCCATCTCTGGGTCCCCTGTGAATCCCTGGTTTGGTGTCTTTACACTGATACAGCCCTGGGGAGGTTTTAATCAGAAGGGAATAAGCACTTTGCCATTCCAACCCAGCTCCCTGGCTGCTCTGAGCTGCAGCTCAATTATATTAATCTGACTGTTCCCTGTTTAAGCATCGTCCTACATCTTGACTGACAGTGGGGTAAACAGATTCAGCAAATAAACTCTGCTGCCTGTGCTCACCAGTGGCAGATCAGGTCAAGCAGAGCAGCAGCTGAACGGGAGCAAACACACACACGGAGCTTTGCCTGTGTCACTGCCTCCTGTCTGGGATGGAAACGCACAGCCTGAGCACACACAGGGTCACAAGAGTGCTTCCATGATGCCTTAGCATCTTAGCTTGTGCATTTTTGTCTATTTTCTATCTATTTGTACTCCTGCAGTTCTTCAGTGTAGAACTCCAAACCCCACACACAGTGTCAGCTGCAGCTTTCCCATTTTGGGCAGACACAACAATTCCTCTCCAGGCCTGGCAATCAAGGACACCTCACTGCCTCAGGGCCCAGAGATGGAAACAAAAGGGACTTGGGGGAGCAAACTTGGGGTCAATGACTTCATTACCTGGAGCTGGAATTGGAAGATTCACCCCCAATGTGCAAATGGACCAAACTTATAAAAGTATAAAAACCCCTGACCCATCATCCATTTTAGGTGTAGCCCGAAATGTACCTGAAGGCCCTTCAATAAATAGAACTGCTTTTTATTCCCTTAATTCTGTCTGGCCTCTGGTTTTAGGTAGTCCCAAAAAGGCATCAGCCCCTCCAAATGAGGTGTACATGCTCTTGGCAGTCTCAGGGTGACACCGAGCAACTGCAGCTTCCAGGAAGAGTTAAAGAGCTTTAGATGACAGCTGTGTGTTTTTCCTATTTGTCTGTTTTCCTCAAGGTCACTGGAGTTGCTGTTACAGGGATGGGAAGGGTCTGTTCCACTCACTCTATTTCCACAAATCATTTTTGACAGTAAGTCTTTTTTAAAATGGCTGTGCTAGAACTTGGGAAGTTTTGTTCTTGCAAGAAGTGACAAAAAGCAAGATAAACATAAGGTTATTAAGGAACACATCTGAGGAAGTGTTTTCTGTTCATTTTCAAAGAAGGCAAAACAATAATCACAGGAGCATATGTGAACAAAAGTTGTCTTGATTTAAAATGCTAAAAAACCTGCACTGATTTACATGGGGAGCACCAGATTGAGATAGGCTGAAGCAAGAGATGGGATCTTGTTTTTTAATCCCCAACCTGGCAGAGTTGCTCACTGCCATCAGGAGTGGGCTGGATCTGCGTTTTGTGATAGCATGTGGGTTAGGTGCATGCAAATCAGAGACGTGGGCTCGACTTTGATCAGTTTTGCTTAATTTTCTGAGATAAGCTTGTATTTTTATTTTTTGGGGGTTGTAGTTAAACATGCAAGGAATTGACAATTCCCTTTTATTCTGGAGATTGTTGTGGGGGTGCATCTCTGTAAGATTTCTGACTTTAACAGTTTGGGAGATTGCTGAAAATTATTACAAGCATGGTTATTTCAATTCTCTGATGTCTGAATTATTTCAGATGGCTTCACAAAACATAACAAAGAAAACCAAAGCTGTTGCAGGAGGTGTGAGTTCGCTTCTCTAGGAAATATGTAGGAGTTGATGGGTGTGAAAACCTTGGAAACAACTGGATTTTGTCTTTTGTTTACTTGCACATTTCAGGTGTTATGTCAATGCAGGGGGTTTGATTCAAACAGATTAATCACGGAAATCCCAGTGTTTAAAACTTGTTTGAAAACTTGGTACACCTTGAACACACCAAGGCACAGATATGGCCAATAATATTTCAGATTAATAATATTATGGTTCATAACTTTGGCTGTTTTAGGCATGTTCAGCACTAGCCTGGATCTTTGGAGAATTTGGTAATTCCTCATTATTGCTTCTACCTGTAGAGGGAGAGATTTAATTTTATTGGTCCATTGGATTCCTCCACATCTCTAATGCCAGAATTAATTTCTTTGGGAATCCTTTAGTGTGGAATATTTGTGGGCCTGATGTCAGAGGGAAGGATGTGGCTTTCCAGCACATCTGGGATGGCCACTGGGGACGGGTGACATGAATTCAAATGATCCAAACCATTTGGGTTTAGAAGTGGGAATAAAAGTAGCAACCAACTGAAACCTTTGTAGGTATTTATGTGTTGTCCCTGAAAGGGTTTTGAGCCCAACAAGTCAATAAAGGAATGTCCCCTGGTACCACATGGAGCCTAATAAATGGGAGCAGTCAGCTTATCTTGGTGTTTTGGGGGGTATTTCTCCCAAGCATCTCAAGATACCTCTTCCAGAAATTCCCTTTCAGGCACTTATTGATACCCTGATAGGAAAAGAACACAGGACAGGATTTCATTTTCAAATAATCAATCACCTTATAGTCAAAAGCCAGAACATTCTGTGTTGGATCACTTTTTGGGAGGTAAAAGCAACAGATAGAAATTTCTTTTTCAGAAACTTTATTTAGATTAAAAAAGGGTGAAAAAACCATGCTAAAATATGCTAAATTACTTCTTATCTCAGTATCCCTGGAGTAGCTCTTCTTACAAGAACACTTGTTGCTTTTAGTCTTTTAATTTTCGGATCTGCTTGGAATTTGAAGTCACAGGTGTCATTCCTGGTGTATGCATAATTAACAGCACTTAAACTAATTGAAACAGAATGTTCTAATCTCAAATTGTTAATGGTGCCTCTTGGCTGAGGTGTTTGGGGGGAAGTCACTACACACTCACTCCATCCCCACTTCCAGACCCAGGCCTGGTCTCTTGAAAAGTAGTTGTGAAGTTTGCTGGAGGTTTTAGAATTTGGGTGTTTCCAGTGCTTGTAGTCTTCTGACATGGAAAAAACCGGTGGGAACATGGGGAATTTAGATTTGATCCCCTATTGGTTCTGTTTAATTTGAGAATTGACAGAAACCTCAGCTGTCTAGGCAATATTCTAATAATTAATCTGCAGAATTATTTTCACCGTTTCTTTTGTTCACCATTAACTTTGTGGTGGTTTTGAGTAGTTTCTTACTTTACCTTCCCAAATAAACTCATTGCTTATCTTGCAGGATAGATACAGGGTCAACAAACGATCTATTGAAGCTTAATTGCAATATGGTTATCCAGTACTCAGAACACTTAACCATTGAAATATGTGCATGAAGAAATGCAGATTCTCCCCATGCCACCACCATTCAAATGGGACCAATTAATTACCAATTTTTTGCAACAAATCTCTGTAAAGAAAAAAAAAAAACCAAACATACCCAACAACAACAAAAGTGAACCAAAACCCTTGAAGAAAAAAAGAGAGAAAAAATTAAAAAGATTTTAATTTGAGTTGGCACCTGGTATGTAGTTTGTGAGTAAATGGTGGTCGTGTTCCAAAATGGAAGATTTCACTGGGAACACTCACTGTCAGCCCCTCACAAAAATACCTTTTCAACTCAATGGTCTCTGCTTATCCCCATCACCGAGATGAGGAGGGAGCTGTTCCCAAAACAGACAAGTAATTTGCTGGAAACAGATTTTAGATCAACACATTTGATTACAAGGAGAAATCAAGCTGAGCTCGTGCACTTTGTGCAACACAGGTCTATGTTCTCTGCAAGAGCCATGGTTAAAATCAGCAAACAATCATGCTCTGTAGCAGCTGAGACATCCAGATGGTCTCAGTTTATCCCTCATTAAAACACACTTCAGTGTTCCAATCTTTAGATAAAGATAGGCCTCAATAGCTGTGGCAAGGCCCATATCCTAAAAGAGAGGTCACAAGCATCGAGGCACTCACAGAAAATACATCCCAAAGCAGCCCAGGGCCTCGGTTGTGTCCCAAGGTCACAGAAGCAGCAAATCCAGAATGATTTGGGTGGAAAGGGACATTAAACACCATCTCATTCCACCCCTGCCATGGCAGGGACACCTCCCACTGCCCCAGGCTGCTACAAGCCCTGTCCAGCCTGGCCTTGGGCACTGCCAGGGACCCAGGGCCTGTCCACCCTTACTGGGGAGAATTCCTTCCTAAATCCAACCTAAATCTTCCCTCCTCCAGCTTAAGGCCTTTCCCCCTTGTCCTGTCCCTCCATCCCTTGTGCCCAGTCCCTCTCCAGCTCTCCTGGAGCCCCTTTAGGGCACTGGAAGGGCTCTGAGCTCTCCCCAGAGCCTTCTCTGGGCTTTTCTGCAGCTGCTGGGGCTCTGTGGTTCTGACAGGAGCCTTGGAGCTGACCTTCCTTGTGTCATTCCTCGGAAGTGCAAGCAGCACTGCAGCAGGATGCTGAAAGGGACTGTACAACACTCTGCATTAATTTTGTTCCTACAGACTCAGAGAGGGCTCGGAACAGCTTTGTACCTTCTCTTCTGCCCTTGCTGGGAGGAGGCAGCTGAGGAAGAGCAGCTGGAAGCATCTGATCCTTGTGTCAGATGGTCACAGAGGGCCATGAGCCTCATCTCCAGCTTCCCATCTTTCTTCATTTGCTGGGCAATTAATGAGGACCCCGGTTGTGCTGAAATTTGAGAACCTGCTGAAGGGCTTTGCTGGACAGGACTCTCTGCATCCTGCAGCTAATTATGTCATTCATTAATCTGTTATCTCTTGATGATGGGCATGAGGGTCACTGAGAAGGATTCAGAACCTACCTGGCAATTAAAGTATTTTTTCCTTGCATATTGGTAATTCTTCATTTGTGTGCTGCAGCCATGTGAAGTCCTTACAGGGAGTTATATTAAGGGAGTCTTAGAGAAAATTCCTGTTTCTTCCTTGTTCTCCTGGGTTTTTTCCCATATATGCAGATAACTAATGTAGCTTAAGAGATGCAGAGTAGGAAGATTAATCTCTCTTCCCCCTTGCAGCTCCTAAAGAAAGTTACAGCTTTATAGCTTCAAAAGAGAACATTTTATTTTTAAGTTGCTATTAATAGTACAGAAAATTAAAAGCTCATCATGGTTAGGATGAGATCCCGATTGAACTTGACAGGGAAGAAGATATTTAATAAAAGTACCAGGCATGATGATGGCTTTAAAATAAATCTGTGTGTTAATAGCTAAATTATGAGGCGATAATCTGCTGGTCTGCCTAAAAATGTGTTTGTAGGAGGATTTTTGGGATGACCCCATAGCTAATGCATGGTTGTTGGTATGTCCTGTCCTACAGCTTGTATTTTTTGGCTAATTGTATGATTTTAAGGTTGGGCAGCAACATTCTACATAGCTGTGATCGCTTTTTATCCATCAATTGATGTCTGCTGCTGTTTTATCAGCTTATTTTTCTGAGCCACCAGCTAGGATAATGTGCTTGAGGGAAAATTATACCCTACATCAGTGGTTTTGTTACAGCATGTTGTACATTATCGGTAATTTGAATGCACCCAGATAAAAATAGAAAGGTTAAGTCGTTTTCCAAATGTTGCTTCTGTGAAGCAGAAAGAGAGTAATGTCTGTACTCATGTACGTTTTTGAGGGAAGAATGGGTTTTTTATTTTATTTTCCCTCTGCTAAAATTGATGCTTTCCCTCAAGCTGAATGCAGAGAACACTTGGCTTTGGAAATGTCTCTTCCCAAACTCTTTTATTATTATATTTTTTATTCTTCCTGTTGGATGTTTAGGTTTAATGAGCCAATTTTTAGCATTAATGTGCCAGTTCTGCCTGCATATGCCTGTCCCCAAAGTGCCTTCCCGAGGGCCAGGTGGTGTGAGCTGGTGCCAGGGACAGGAGCTGGAGTCCCACGGTGCCCAGTGCCCTGTGCAAGTGTCCCTGGCAGCTCCTGGGCAGGGCCCTCACCCCTCCTCCCTTCTGCTTGGGGGCTCTCAAATGTTCCTCATCCCCCTCAGATGGTGCTGGCAAGGCCATTTTGGTCAGGTATTTATGCAGGGCCTGGCTGTGATTTTTTGTCAGATTGTACTTATTCATTTCTGTTCCAAAATGATTTTGTGATTCTCCGTTGATGACAATAACCTGGGCAAAAAAAAAAAAAAGGTATTTTGATAGGGCTGCCTGATAGCCATCTCCTTGGAATCCTTTGTGCATGTCCTATTTAAAAGCTCTGCAGAACATGGCTGTGTGTCTTTCAGCTAATGCCCACTGAGATTTAAAACCTCCTTTTTGGCTGCTCTCTTTCTCAGGAGTGACCTTGGCTGCCAGTTCCCATTGTGCACCCGAGTCCTGCAGGGATGGATTTTTTCCCCTCTCCTCCTTTCACACAGGTTTTTGTGGTGCAGACTCACCTCCCCAGCAGCTCTGCTCCTCTTGCCTTACAGGGCAGATCTTCTGAATCACTGGGGAGAAAATATGTTTATATTTGATTTTCTTAGCAATTGAAAATGGAAAGGGGGCTCTTGGATTCCATCCTATCTGAGGGCTTCTCTTTTTTCTCCCCTGATCAAAGGGAATCAGAATCACCTGTGGTTTTCCTGGCAGGTGAGAGAAATCAACCAGCTGGGGGGGAGGGGCTGGGGCCTCTTGGCTTTCATTTCAGCTGGGGACAGAGGAGCTGGATGTTCTCTCTCTTCCACTCTCTACAAAACTGCAAAGAAATTCTGCCCAAATCATCACTTCAATTGCAATTTATTGTTCTAGCTTTCTGTTACCTGCAAACTCGTGGCTGAGGATGTGGAGCTGCAGTTCAAAGCTGGCCAGGTTTGGATCTCTCTTTACTAGCAAAGATGGGTTGGTTTATAAGAAAAATTTATGAAACTGTGACAGTAAAAAATATTTAGATGGATTTTTTTTTTAGTAAAAAAATAACAATACGCTTGAAGCAAATTTATCTTTTGAAGGGAAAAAGCTTTTTTCTTCTACCACGTAACTTATTTTCCATAAGATGGAGGAAAGCTAAAAAGTGAATTTTCTTTACCTCTGGTCCTTGCATAATGATGGTCTGAGAGTTCAGTGGCATAAAGGAGATTTGCAGAGATGCCAAGTGTTATAGGAGCTGAACTCTGCTCTGTGTACTGCTTGTGGTAAACTACTGATAGTTTATTTTTAGCAGTTTATACCCTATTAAAGCTTGATTTTAAATTTGTTATACTTTCACCTGCTGCTTTTTTAATCCTGATAAATAGGTGAGGTGGGGTAGGAACGCTCTGTAGTGTGCAGGCACACAGCAGGACAGGCTTGGGACTATGCCCTTGTTAGCTAAAATGATCTCCTGCCATCAAATGTGCAGGTGGCAACAAAAATCTTTCTGAGATGGTCCCTGTTAGTTATAATTTGGTCTCTCTATTCTCATTTTAGAGAACTGCATCCCATCCCAAGAATAAAATAGCCCAGCCTTATGTAAGAATTTTTAAATTTTTTCTTTTTTAAGAAAAAGATGCAAAAGTTATTTTCACTATCAACAAAAACAAAGTGTAGATATATGTTCAGAAAAGCAGATTATAGCCTGCAGTTTGCTTTTTCAGCCTTTATGGGAATGGTGCAAGTCAAAAATGTGCCTCTTCCAATTTCACTTGTATATATGTCTCTTCAGCCATTAAATAACTATATATTGTTTGGGTTTTTTTTTAATAACCAAATTATTTACTTTTATATTTTGTGTTCTTCTTTTATTTTTCTGCTTGCACTTATTTTGCATGGAAGATCCATTTTCTGGATCTCATTAGCAACCAATGGTGCTGCACTAAAAGCTTCAGTATTTGGCTTCATGTCTTTATATCTTTAATTAATATTATAAAAAAATGCCTCAGACAGTGAAACCAAGGTGGCAGAAAAGAGGTCTGCAAATTTAGACTGGAGTGGAAGTCGGTTTAGTTTGTTTAGGGGGATATTTTTTAACTTCTTCTTTTTTTCCCTGGACCAGCTGTTTCTCATGATCTGCTTGATGCTCAGCATTTCACCTGCTGAGCAATCACACACCTGAAAAATAAAAGTAACTCCTGGGAAATTGGATTTTTCTGCAATCAGTCTTGAAGCCTCCCGTAGATAAAAGACTTTGTATGTATAACACTGGAATTACGGCATTTTTGGCTAAACACAGCAATCTGAGTCCATTTCTGTGTGGCTGTGCTGTGGTCTCCTGTCTTTTAGCTAAAGGTCTGTTAGATCTGCTTAGATTTTCTTGACTTTTATAGACAGCAGTAGCCAGTCAGTCCTTTTCCCTGCTAATGGCTGAGTGATTTATGTGATAGATGCTGACAGAAGGACAGAGAGAGCAGCAGAACAAGGCCAGGGTTTGTTTTTTCTCTTTTTTTCCTTGCTTTTTCTTTTTCTTTTTTTTTTTTTTTTTTTTCCCTTAATGGTCTCCCTTGGGTTGTTATGTAGAAATTGGAGTTTCTTTCTCAGGGATATGAGTGTCAACACTGATAATGCTACAAAANGCTGAGTGATTTATGTGATAGATGCTGACAGAAGGACAGAGAGAGCAGCAGAACAAGGCCAGGGTTTGTTTTTTTTCTTTTTTTCCTTGCTTTTTTTTTTTCTTTTTTTTTTTTTTTTCTTTTCCCTTAATGGTCTCCCTTGGGTTGTTATGTAGAAATTGGAGTTTCTTTCTCAGGGATATGAGTGTCAACACTGATCATGCTACAACAGCATGGATGTTAAAAGTGGAAAGGTGCTTTAACCTCCAGAGCTCAGATCATGTCACAACAAAATGAGTTTCTCTACAGCTGGCCAGTTATGGATTTCCCCAGGTTTTTATTCTCTCTGTTATCCCATAGATCCATATTTATGGAAAACATGATACCTGTCAACTTTTTAGTAAAAGCAATCCATCAACATTTTATTTCACATTAATGGGTGCACTTCTGCTGCACTTCCTCATCCTCGTGCTCCTAAGAAGGCAGGAAAATGCTTCATTTTATCTCTAGTTTATTTAAAAAGTAATCAAGTCCAGGCCTCCTTTAAGTCTTTGAGTTTGCTCTCATGACAAAGTCCTGTCCAGGACTGGAAATATTTCAAGTCCCATTTCACAAGTCTCAAACCAGGTGTGGGTTGATGCAGCCCTCAAGGTAGAGCTGGGAGCACAGAGGAATCATGAAATAAAATTGCAGTTTATTGATTAAAAGCCTGATAGGTGGTTCAGATACAGCTAAGATTATCTTCATTAATCTCAATTTTTAGGATTGAAAGTGCTTGTAAAATATTGTTAGAAAATCTGAGAAAGAAATGTGAAGAGGTCAAGATGGATGTGACCAATCAGGAGAAATGGCAATTTCTACCAAAGTATTAAATATTTGGGTTAGTCTCAAGGTATGAAAATTAGAGAGGCCTTTTACTTTTTTAATAATAAAATAATTAGTAATAGACTAAAAAAGTAATAATTGGGACCCAAACTCAGAGACTGAACAAAAGCCAAAAAATTTTAGGTGGGATGGAGCAGGAAAAGGTTAGATTGGAATTTTAGGTTGGAAGGAGCTGGAAAATCTATTTATTTTAAGAAGTTCTGCAGAATTTTCTGATAAAATGAGCTATAATTAGGTATTTTAGGCACACAGACTCCTGGAACTCCCTGAAATTGTGTGCACCAAGCTGATAATCAGCTAAAGGTTACACGGTAATTCAAATTCTAGATTTAAGAAATCTGGTGGTCTGTGAAACACACAGATGAAGGACAGATGTAGAATACCTCATCTTTTAGTGTTCATGTGCCAATAATTTGCTTTTAGTGAAGCAAAGTAAAGGAAAGATTTGAATTATAGCCTGGTGAGTTTGGGCTCTTCTTTTATAGGATTTTTTTATCCTTGTCCCCTGGGTCTGAAACTGTAATGACTGGACAGAACTATAATTTTGGGGGAGAAAAGAAAGGCACCTCAGAAGAAATTTTCAATATTTTCCCTGGAGATGATGGTGAGGAGGTGCTCTCTAACATCCCTCTGTCATGTAGCATCACTGTAGTGCATCTTCTGGGTGTTTTCTGCTATGAAAAGTCTTCCCCCCACTCTGGAAGTGGTGCAGGAATCTGTGCTGGGAAATTTTCCTTACTTGATCACCTACTGCTTTTGGAGCATTTAATTTAGATTATTTTCCCCCACATCTGCTTTATTTCATGCTATCTGAGTGTCCGAAGTCTGAATATCCATAAGTTTTTTTCCCAGCTGTGTTTTTTTGATTAAATTGATAACATAGTTTGGAAGTTGGCACTCCTTGCAACAACTGTGCTGTATAAAATCAATTCTACGTGAAAACATGAATTTGCCAAAGTTTATTTAACTTTTTAAAGCTTAAAGAGGTGTAGAATGGGTCTTTTCAGTGCCAGAAACACAACCCCAAAGAGTGGGACTATGTGGTGTGTAGGAAGGCAGTGAATGAAAGAAATCCAAACCTGCTTTGCAGTGGGGAATTGGAGCCTCAAGAGAATAAATGGCTGATGGAAAATAACCTTTTATTTGAGCACTGGAAGCAAAACATCATAAACTCATGTTAGCACCAGCGGGGCATGAGAGAGAGTTCTGAAAACTGATGGCTGGGACAGCCTTTAGTGAAAAAAATCTCATTTTCAGGGCAGATCCCACCTCTGCAGGCAGAGGGGGAGGTTCCTATAGAGGCTCTGGCACCAGGGGAGGAAGGATTTCATCTGCAGGAGCTGCTGCAGTCCCCCAGAAGTCACTGATGGAGTAATTTGTTCTTTAATGGGCCTGAATTGATTCCCTTAAAGCAGTTTTGTTGCTGTCAGGAGTTCATTTGGCTTTGCTGGAGCCATTTCCACGAGGAGCAGAGGGAAGGCTTGGGATCAAATGTAGGCTGAATAACTGTGCACTGCAGCAGGGGCTGCAGGTACTTCAATTCACAACCCTCATTTCAGTTCCCCTCATTACACTAGTACAACATGGAAATGAAAAATCAGCCCATTTGTGCAAGATTCTGTTTGGTAGAAGTCCTAAGTAAATATGCTCTTTGTAGAACCAAAATTAATGATATTTTGTGTCTCTCTAATAAAAATTTCTTTTGTGACAAGGCTTTTGTTGCCTTCAAATATTCAACAGTACAGGAGGCATGGAATCCTTTTTATTTATCCTACCTGATAACAAAACTGATACTGACTGGAGGCTCAGGCTCATGCTGAAAGACTGGAACAGTTGTTAAGGGATTGTAACAGGCAGTTGCCTGTGATTTTTTTTTTTTAATGTTTTCATTTTGCAATATTTTTAAAATAGTACTTTAACTTAATTGTCTTAATGTCATCCTATTATCAGGGGAAATAGATTTCTGTCTGAAAACAGCAACTGAATGAATGTCTCATCTGTGTGTGCTCATCATGAATGAATGATCACAGAATCACAGACTGGGTTGGGTTGGAAATGACCCTAATGACAGTTTTATTCCAGCTCCTTCCACGGGCAGGGACATCTTCCACTATTCCAGCGTGCTCCAAGCCCTGTCCAACCTGGTCCTGGACACTTCCAGGGATGAGGCAGCCACAGCTTCTTTACAGATGGACAGATTAACTTAAGGCAACTTGAAATTCATGAGGAAATGGAGGAATGAAGTCAGGAATATTTTCAGAGAACACTTCAGTGACAAAGTTCAGTTTCTCTTTCTTTATCTACTCTTGGCTTCCTGGTATTAAACAAAAATGTCACACTTTGTGAGGTGCCAACCAGCTTTTATTCAGATGGTGTTTTTCCTTAGCTCCTTCTTCATCTTGTGCATTGCTGATAATTGAGCTTCAAAGTCAGTGTGGTTTTTGTTTTTTTTTGGTCTTATTTTAAGAGAGTGTGTGTGAGTTTAGGCATTGCTGGGTGCATTTAATCAGCTTTTTTAGCTGCTGGATAGAGAACGCTTTCCTCATTCTGCTCCATGAAGATTGTGTTCACAAATGGATGAACATTTTGCCTTTGCCATGCAAAGATGGCACAGTTGGGCCACACCTGATTTAATTCACATATCTGCAGGCCTCTACAGAGCACGTTATGGCTTTCCTTCTCAACTCTCTTCCCCTTGCAGAGGTCTGCTGTGAGGTTTTCATCCTCTGCAATCAGTTGTTGCCCTGCTGCTCCCAGGAGCTGTAGTCTCAAAACATCCCAGATGATTTTGCTCAGACTCAAGGAAGAATTCCCTTAAATCTGCTTCCAGTCCTGCTTTGTTAAGGAATGGTATCAGTGAATACAGAAGAATCTGGTTATGCACCTTGTACTCACTAAAATATGACATTTCACTGCTTTCACCTCCTTTCTTGGGGGCTGTCTGTAGGGCTCAGCTGGAATTTTATTTCCAGCCAAATAAAGTCCAAGTGGGGCAGAGATGCTCCCTATGGAGGGGTGGGAACTGCTAATTCCCTGAGTTTAATTCCTGGAGCACCAGCTGTGTGTGCCACCTTCCAGCTGCACAAGGAGTGAGCAGAGCCTGGGCTGTGCTGATCTCTGTCCTAGCTGAGAGGGGATCACCCTTTAACCTGTAATTCAAACAGCTCCTCACAGCAAACTCTGAAATCTGAGTTACCAGAATCTCAGGTGACAGTTTAGAGAGTACAGTAAAATTAAGACTATATCCTCATTTTACTTTATTTTTTTTTGACTCATGATGAACCCATTATTTGTCCAGACTTTAAGGACAGTGAAATGCAAGTCTTGGGCTTCTGCTCTGGTGAAATCTGGTTCATGGTGTTGCTGTTAACTTTCCTGCCAGTAGAAGCCTGAATGAAATCAGATGTCAGAATACTTGGGGATGATATCTACATTCTAACACACTGTGAAAATATTTACAAGCTTCCAAGATGAGACTTTTCCTGATTAGGGAAATCAAAGAATAGTTTTCCCAGCAGGCCTGCAGTTAGCTCATCCAAATTGCTTCTGTTTTAATTGGCATGCATTTCCTCTAAGCAGCTAGGAGATTAAAAA
This sequence comes from Hypocryptadius cinnamomeus, assembly GCA_013400635.1. Lineage (NCBI taxonomy): Eukaryota > Metazoa > Chordata > Aves > Passeriformes > Zosteropidae > Hypocryptadius > Hypocryptadius cinnamomeus. The sequence goes on along the minus strand of VYZP01046021.1, from coordinate 26,012 downwards.
TATTTGACTTGGGCTCTACAGGACTGGAAGCCTCTTCCCCCAGACACAGCAACTCTAGAGAAAAAAGAACAAAAAAACCCCAACTAAACAGCTAGTTCAAGTTTATATTGCATTTGTACAACAAAAATCCATCTTTGACAAGATTCCAGACCAAGGAACAGACTGATATTCTGACTTTTTAATGAGGAAAATAAGGATGGTGTTTTTTTTTCCTCAGGTGTTCTGAGTGTGAAGACTTTTGTTACCTGAGTTGTATCTAAGTGGGCTGGGATTTTATCTCTGCTCCACAGCAGTCTGTTGTTTTCAAACTGCACTTTGGGACTTCTTTTACTCAGTTTTCTAGTTTCAGAAGCATTGGGAAGAATAAGCAAAACCAAATAACCTTCATTAATAGTGACTGCTTTTGTCTGGGAAAACCAGCTACTGTTGTGTGTGAAATTCATTTAGTGGAGTTTTTATTTCTCTTTTGTTGAATGTGTCTGAGGAGGGACATTTTCCCTAGAAGTTGTTCTAGGGAAATGATGTTCTAGGGAAAGATGAGACCAAATCTGGAGGATTTGGAGGAGGAGGGGGAGGTGACCCTGTTCTAGGATGGTGTGGAAAGCAAACCCTGTTCTCTCAGGACTTGGGGATGGTGCCTCTTTATGTTCCAGGAAGATTTTGGTTATGGATTAAACCCACAGAAGCCCACCATGGATAGAGCGGTGAAAGCAGCACCCAGAGCATGAAATCCAGCTGACTTTATTTATTGGCTCATTAGGCTATTAGATAATTTTGATTGAAAAATGTGCCAGTATCACCTCCATTAATCAGCCTTTCTTGATAGTTCACTTAGAACATCTTGAAAACATCAATATGTAGAACATCTTGAAAATATCAGTATTGGGGGGGTTTTTGTAAAATAGTCCCTTCCCTCACCTCCACCCAAAAAAAAAGCAAACAAAGAAAACCACCACCAAAAAAACCAGCAAACAAAAAAACCCCACCCAAACCCAGTGTAATAATGGGATTTCTTGTGGATGAGACTCTTAATTACCCCATTTGTGGTAACTGGATGTGTTTTGGAGATGCAAAGCCTCATGATGGGAATATTGCCACGTGCCAGCCACAACTTTTCTATTCTTTGGTGCAGAAATATCCAATATTCAGCACTTAGGAGGGGTGAGGTGGTGGCGTGTCAGTCCTGCCAGCCTGGTGCGGGGCCTGGGCTTTGGCTAGGAGAGATTTTGGGATGGGATGGAGCCTGAGGATCCTGTTCCAGGGGATCAGGGAGCTGCATCAGCATGGAATAATGTCAGTCACGCTCTGTGCCTGCTGTGTTTCTCCATCTGCCTCTCAGAAACATGAGGTGGTGTTTCCCTGGTGGCACAGCATTAGGTGAGTCATGAGCAGCACAGACGGCCAGTGATTTGGTTTTGAAGCTCTGAAGGAAGTGTAAACTTCATATTTGTTGTTTATTGGTTAATATTTAATTGGAGGTGAAATTAAAAATTAAGCAGGCAAATGACTCATGCTGAAAAGCAACAGCACTGTCTTGTCAGCACTGTGGCTGACAAATGACAATGAATGTCTAAGAATGGAAGAAAATATATTAATTTATAGCACAGGGAGCCTAAAGAGATGTTTTGATTGAGAGGAGTGGACACATCCTACAGAAAGATCATGGAGAAAATGTCTTTGATGCTCTGTTTAGTACCCTTTACATCAGAAATGAAATTGGTAGATGGTTCTCTTCAGAAAACACTCAAAATTGTCTTTTCTCTGGTGTTATGGAGCAGTTTAAGAACAATTTTATTATTTTGGAGCAACATTTAAAAAGATTTTTTTTATTAGAGCAATGTTTTTTCCATCTTCTTTTCTCTTAAAATCATGGCTGTTTGAGATGCCCAGCTTTCAAAACCCTAAACTGCACTTAGGAACAGACCTTATTGGTTTTTTTAAATCGGTGGAAGTAAAGCACAGCCTGTTATTTCAGCTATTCCTTATCATCACTGTAGCCTTTCTGACACTCAGATCTCAATCTGCATTTTGCTGTGGCTGGCAGCAGGCAGAGCCTGGGATGCTGCTGGTAGGAAGGAGGAGCCCTGTGCTGCCTCCTGGGATGAAGCCTGTTTCACTGGGCATCTGTGACATTTCTGGCCTGCAATTTTTTTCCCCCAAATAATGCTGCAGGCTGATGCTATTTCTGTTTGGAATACTGATCCATCCTGTTTACAAAAAGACAAAGCAATAGTGTGAGTAAGGCCTTTTCTTCCTGCTGTATATAGGGTATTACCTGGGGATGGGTTGAGGCTGAGCAGTGCCCAGGATGCAGCCATGGAGAGCAGAGTGTGGTTCACCATCTCCTGCTTGGCAAATAAAAACCCTTTTTAATTGCTACTTGTAGTTTCTCTTTGTTGTTTCCTGTAAAAACATTTTGTGCTGAAATTCTCATCTCGTGAATGTGAAAAGCAGTATGTGAAATTGAGGGTGGCAGAAGTTCTTAGCACTAGAAGATACATCAGTAAATAGGATGGGTGGAAGAAATGTGTAGTAGTTGGCTGGTATTTGAATTTTGGACTGTAATAGCATAGTGAAAGTTGAACTTCCTTTCCTTTTTTTTTTTTTTTTTTTTAATTTTTGTTTTTAATTCTTTCCTCCACAGAAATCAAAGGAATGTTGAGGTTTGAAGCTGTAAAGGAGAGGGCTGGTAGAGGTTCAGTTTTGTTAATTGAGCAAGGTAACTCCAAATTAGAGCTCAAACAGGCCTGATCTTTGTCACTGCAGAGCAATGGCAATGTCCTTACAGAGTGGAAATAGCAAACCCTACGTGTTACGTCTGCTGTAGCTGGGTGGGAGATTAAAATTATTGCACAAATATAAAACCGAGACTTGAAAGGCACTGGGCTCCTCTTGATGTGCTTTATCTGGGCATTTATATATAATTTCCACTGGGGATTGCTGTGCCTAGAAAGTTCAACATGTGACCTTTGCCTGTGACAGGTTGGTCAGTTATTAGGCTGCTGGGGTGCCCTTTGGAAGATCTTTTTTATTATGAAAACGATTCTGAGACCTCTAGATTAGACAGTGCACTCACACTAACCCGCTTGAGGCAAAAAAGAAACCTTTAATCTCTGCTAAAACTCTGCGTGCCAAATATAATAGCTGGTTTCAGCAGTATTTAAACCAACTTCATTAGAATATGGGAAGGGGAAACAGGTTTTAAAGGCTGGCTTTAGCAAGTAATCAACTGTCTCCCAGATGGTCCAAATGGGACTCGTTCAACACTGCACATAAAAAAGAAAATAAAAAAAGGGGAAAAAGGAAGAAAAAAGAGAGAGCCCAGCAGCATCCTGTGTGTGTGTGTGCCTGGTGGTGCCTGGGCTCAGGGGGAAGGGCTCCTCATGCAGAGCTCTGCCTCTTCCAACCCAGACATCCCAGTGCTTCCATGCTGTGCTCGCTTGCACAGAAGAGAAGGCTTCAAGATGTAATGTATTTAAATATATTCTGCATTTGTGATGGTGGCTCTATAGTTTTTCCCCAAGTTTCCCCGCCTTTGTGCTAAAAACCAGTTTTGCTTTAACCCATGAGGAAAACTGGTGGCGTTTAACCCGTTGTTAACCTCGGAGCCTTATCAGGGAGCCTTTGTTCTGTTCAGAGGACAGCCCGGGATGGCTGTATGGAGCAGAGCACGTACTGGGGGTGCATCCTGCACGCCGGGCTAATCGCTCGCTAATTAATATTCATGACTCATCTCATTTAGCGGCTGCTCTTTGGACTCGAGCAGCGCTGCTATTGGTGCTCGAGCCGTGGAGAGCTTTATCTAAGGCAGAGCCGGTGCTGTCCTGGGCTGGATGCTGCTGACCTGCAGCACCTCCAGGACATCCCACCGGGGTGCTGTCCCGCTCCTCTGAGATGCCACAACCCTTTTGACACCATCCCCCGTGTCCCACCTTGTAATGAGTCCTTTCTGCTTGCTCCCAAAGGTCCAGAGGAAGAAATGACCATGTAGATTCTACAGCTTGGGTGCAACATAATGGGAAATGGTGAATGGAGTGGAGCTGGTCTGCAGCCTTGAGAGCAGCCGTTCTGTGACCTCCAGCCTGTCAGGGACACCCTCCACGCCAGGGGCATCCTCCACGTCGCTCGCCGGACACACGCGGGATTCTTTTTAATTTCTCCGATTTGGAATTCGAGATTCCTCTCCTCCAATTTTTAAACAGTTTTAAGATTGTATCAACTACAACGAGTGGAGCAATATAACCAGCCACGATGGGTGACATGACCAACAGCGATTTTTATTCCAAGAACCAAAGAAATGAGGCCAACCATGCAGGAGAGTTTGGGTGCACACTGCAGGAACTGCGCTCCCTCATGGAACTCCGAGGGACAGAAGCAGTAGTAAAAATTAAAGAGACTTATGGGGAAACAGAGGGGCTCTGCAGACGTCTGAATTTCCTTTTTTCAGAAGGTAAGCACTTCTCACTTCACTTGAATTAGGGGACTTTGTGTAAATGCTCTCCAGAGCAGTGAAAAAAGAGGTTTTGATTCCCACCTGAACAGAATTCTCATGGTGCTGCCATTATTCCCAACAATAACACAACAAGAGTCTCCTAAGAAAGAAGGCAAACCAGCCCAGCTATGGCTAAAGCTGACCTGAGGGTGAAAGGAGTGCTTCTTGTTTTAACAGCTAAATGCATTAATTCTTCCTTAAAATGACACAAAAAATCAGCACATGTTTTAGGCATTGCAAAGAGACTTGAATCTCTGTGCTCCTGGGGGTAAGAAGGTGCAAAATAGTTGTTTCAAAACAGCTTCTAGGTATTTGGACATCTTGAGAGTATGAAATGACCTTCTGAGATGCACATTATGTTACTGTGCAGATCAAGATTTTTTAAATATTTATATATATAGGTTACTAATCTTCACTTATTGTATTACCATAGAGAATTCTGCTTAAATCATCAGTCTGTGATTGTATCGATGTTTTTATTAGTTGCACTTCTGTTGTGTGTAAAGCTAAGCTCCATATTTTCTTATGTTTAATACTACCAATCATAACTTCCAGTATCTATTTTCCTAAGTCTTTTTAGAGACTTCTACTTGATCGTTTATTAGTCTGGTTTTCAATGCTCAAACCAAATAGCACCCCATAAAGCATTGACAATGGTGCAATGTTTCCCTCTCCTCCTACAATTTTCTTTCTCTTTAAGTGCAAGTAAAATTCTGTTTTATTCTAAGAATTCTATTTTTGTCACTGTATTTTCATCTCCAAGGAGTATTAACACTTTTGGAAATTACACAGTCTTTCAGTCTATAATGTTTCTGCAGTCTTGTAAAGTAGCCAAGATGTTCATTTCAAGTTCTTTTCTTTTTCATGAAGATAGAAGTCTTGGCTTTGTTCCATTCTCTTCTTTCTAAAATTAATCATTTAGTTACCTCCAGTGTTTAAATGCCTCAAAGTCTGGAATTATTGGTGTGATCATAAACATGTCAATTGTAGTGTGATACCATAAATTACCCTAGCTGAGGGGTCCCAAAGGAGCAGCTATCAATGTCTCAGCCTCAAGAATTCCACATTCACAGAAAGTGAGAGCTGAAGTCTCTGTCTGAGCTGAGCTCATGGCGGTGACTTCAGTCAAGTTCTGCCAACTCATTCTAGTGGTTACCTGGTCAATGTGAACTTCAAAGGAGATGTTAATTGCATTATGTGTTCAATTTATGACATCAGGGAAACTCAATTCCTCATGTTGGAACAGAGTGTATGGATCCAGCAGCGTGGCACACTGACTCCAGCAGTAATCTATATCTGATACTGCAGATAAGGTAACTTTCCTCCAAGCATTACGTGCACTTCATCACTTGTGCATTAGGGAAAAACCTTTCCAGCTTCAAATGGCAATCAGCATAGCCTTGGAATCGTGAAGACTCCGCTGGGTTTTAATTTTCAAGTAGATCACATAATAGGAATTCCCAGTCACACAAAGCTTACATCTTATTTTTAATTGTTTTGCTTGGAAAAATTCTCTGAAATATGTCTTGTCAAACTCTGGAAAGTTTCACTGGAGAGAAGGTATCCATCACAGAGAAACTTTAAAGGCTTATGGCAAACATAAGCTTATATTTAGTTCTATGTCCCAAGCCATTGTTTTTCTTGATTCCAAGCTCAGTGAAGAGGATATTCTTGGAGACATGACTATTCTTAGAGAAAAAAACCATAATCATTTCTTACATAGAAATGGATTCTAACATCAAGCAGCCATGATTCGAAAATTAATTATTGACATACTTAGCTTTATCCTTTGGTATCTGCAGCAAACTGTGGACTCCTTATTGAACACCTTTGTGAAAAACCACAATTTGCTACAGTGCCTGAAAATCACTTTTCCAACCAGGCATCATTTTTGGTGAAGCACAGTTCACTGAACTTCCTGTGTTTTTCATACTTTGGTGTGTTGCACATCTCATGTGGTTTTATGGGAAATAAGAAATAAGAATTACTGCAGGGCACTTGGAAGAAATCAGATGGCTGAGCAGGAGTCCTGAGTGACTGTGAAACACTAAAAAGGACCTGACAGTAGAACTTGGTTCTTCCTTGCCTTTTAAGATCTTCCAGAATTTATCTGCATCAAGTCCTTGTAATTTTGTGGGATAAGGGCTGAAACAGATACCAGAGTAGAGGAAAAAAATGTTTCCTGGCAGCAGGGACATGATAATTTGGTAAAATGTGGTCTAAACTGAATTTACTGGTTTATTTAGAAAGTGAGAAGTAGTCACGAGCTCAGAGCTGTCTCAATTCATTTCCCATGTTAATATTTGATGTCCCACCTATGGATTGGTAGGATCAATCACACTTAGAAGTGCTTTTTGAGACTGTTTTAAAGGCCCTGAACTTCTCAAGTTGAGACACCATATTTGTAACTCAGATGTCATTGACTCTGCTGTGAGGCTCATTTCCCAGTGAACCCCTGTCTCAATTCAGCGTGGAGCTGGGGAAGTCTGCTGAATGTTGAGAAGAATAATATTTGCATGCTGAATGAATTAATATTATTATTATGGGTTACAAGACTTCAGTCTCTCCTTTAAATTTTCTTTGATTGCTCCTTTAGCTATAGATGCAGTGGAGATCCCAGCTCTCAGTTATGCCTGAGGGATTTCCTGCCCTAAAGTGATTATATTATAATGAAAGGCTCCCATTTAAGTGCTCATGAAAAGAACGTCCCAAAAATCTATGGAAATAATTTATACGAAAAAACAGACATACGTGTCGGCTTGAATTTGCTTTAAAAATATTTATGTTCAGATTGGTTTCACTTTCATTATCCCAAAAATACCACATATAGGCAGGCTCTAGCCCTGTCACTTTGCAAAACAATGCTGAATCCCCCCTTGGGCAGAGCTGTGCTGACAGTTGTAAAATTTTCCATGCAATTGGAGTCTCCAAGGCCCACTGGAGCATCAGTGATACCTTATAAAGGACAGCTGGTAAAATGGGATGAGTTAGCTGGATGAATACCAAATGAGACTGGAATCCACTCTCTCCAATACTTAACTATATTTCGCCACAATTTTAAATAGTACCCACCAATTTACAGCAACTTTTTAATCTACTTTTCCTTATAAAAATGTTTATTTCTTATAGGAGTATGTCAGTGAATTAAATTCCCTGATTTCTTGCTAAAAATACTTGGATGCTGCAATTTCCAGTGCATGTAAAAAGTGAAGAATTCACTTTGTGAATTCACTGTGAAGAATTCACTTTGTGTGTGTAGAATGATGAATACCCTGACTGGGAAGGGATCCACAAGGATCATTGATTCAACCCCTGGCCCTGCACAGACACCCCAACAGTCCCATCCTGTCCATCCCTGAGGGCATTGTCCAAATGCTCCTGGAGCTCTGGCAGCCTTGGGGCTGTGCCCCAGCACAGTATAGTGAAGCTTTTTAAATTTTTCTATGAAAGAAGAACCTTTCTGTGGTGGTATCTGTGCAACCACACCCCAAACATGCACTCCAGAAGGTGTTACATGTTGGTGATGATGTTACAGCACAACAGAAGAAGATTTTCTGTTGGTATTTACTGGATACAGAACTGGTTAGTGTTCTAGAAACAGATTGGTAGAGTGCACTGGGGGAGAACATTTCAGCTTCATTTTGTGTGGTTTTTTTTCTGTAGGTTTCAGGATACCATGAAAAGATTTTGTGGAAAGACACAATATCAATTTACAGTTAACTGATAATATTTCTACTGTAGAAGTTGACTTTTTAATCATCACAACTGCCCTCAGCTGAGCTACCAGAGTTCTCTCTTTTCAAATGTGTGTTTGTTGTGTGGGGGATACAGGCTGAGAATGAATTGGGCCAGCCTCCATTGGGAGGTGTGTTTATTTTTCATTATTGCAATTTAAAAAGCCTTTCACAATTTTAACGATGATGTAGAAGATGAAGAAAGATTGAATGCAACAAAATTAACCAGCTGCTTTTAATACTCGTTAGTTTTGGTTCCTCACACTTGCTTCTATAAAAATGCACCTTTAATAACTTAATAGTCTGTTTGGAACCTGCTCTTGCTGGTTCACACTGAATTGCAGTCAGGTGCACCACTGTGTTCAATCAGCTACAGAGATGCAAAGAATTTGGAAAGGAAATTGGGAAAGGAATGAAAAATACTTGATTCAGACAAATAGAAGTTTAAAATAGAAATATAAAATAATTGATTCTATGACTGTCAGAGATTGAGCTTTATTTTAACACACTGTCAAAACAGACCATGAATGTAAAGAAATTGGTGGTAGCATCATTTTCATTGTTAAAAGAATACACTTGGTCATGTATAAACCATTAAATATTATCCGTAAGTTCAAGATCTTACATTATTTTACGTTTAAGGTTAGGATGGATAACATTTGATTGATTTTATAATCTCTTTAAAAGGAACATTGCCAGCTGTCTGAAAGTAGATTTGAAGAGTTTCTTTGTGATGTTGATCTGAAGTACTTTGGAAACCTTCAAAGCAGCACCTTAAAAGCCCTGTAGGAGCAGACCTGCTCATCCTCTCTCCGGGTCACCACACTGCCTAATTCCTCATCCTTATTTGTGGTGTCAAAACATCTCTTGTAGTTCAGGCCCATTTGCCAACCCCCCAGGCAGCAGCCAAGCTCCAAGTCCACATCCAGCCCTTATCTGTACATGTTCTCCCCACACGGAAGGTTTGGTTTGAACAATGAAAACAGCCCTGGCCATGAAAAATCCCCTCAGCACTGGCAGGGCCGAGGCCTCGCAGGGCTTTTTCCTACCTCACATGGAAAAACCCCACGGAGGAACTTTAAACCCATATTTCACCTGGCTGATCATGCAGTGCCAAGTGTGGCTGAGCTGGTGAGAGCTTGGATAACTTGGCATTTTCCTGAGGTGCCATCAGTGGGCACTGGCTGCCCCCAAGTGCCCCAACAGGCTGCCAGGGACCTGTGCTTGGCAAAGGGGCTGGCTCTGTCCATGAGGGGCTGGCTAGGAAGGAGAGGGGTCCTGGACGCTCCTTCATTTGGAAGTTGCAGTTGCAGAACCCCTCATGTGTATCCCAGCTGGGTTTGTTCTCCCTGGGGAAGAGAAGAGCCCAGGGAGAGGCCATTGCAGTCTCCCAGTATTTGCAGGAGTCCTGTAAGAAAGTTAGGGAAAAATGTTTTACAGGACCTGTTGTGATAGGAGAAAGGCTAATGGATTGAAACTGAGGGAGGGTTGATATAGATTGGATATAAGAAGGGATTTTCATACAATAAGGGTGGTGAAACACTGGATCAGGTTGCCCACAGAGGTGGGGGATGTCCCACCCCTGGAAATATGTAACTCCAGGTTGGATGGGGCTCTGAGCCACCTGACCTAGCTGAAAATGTCCCTGCTCTCTGCAGGGGTTGGACTGGACAAGGTTTAAAGGTCCTTTCCCACCCAAATTATTCCATAATTCTCTGCCTTTACCTCTATGGGAGCCAGAGGTGTCCCTGACTGTGGGAAGAGTGGGCAGCACAGAGTGTGCACAGGGCCTTCCCTTCTGCAGCCTCCCCACTGGCACCCAGGGACTCCTCCTGCCCCTTCTCTGCACAGGGACAAGCCCTGGCTCCTGTTGGTGGCCCTTTGCAGCTCTGCTCTGGCAGTGGGGCCTGTCCCCAGTCCCAGGGAGCGCCGTTGCCACAGGGTGCCTGGCAGGCTGGGAAAGGCTGGAGCAGATGGAGGAGGGATGGCTGTGTGTGAATAACTCGTGGCAGGTTTGCTTTGGCACACGGGGCTGTCTCAGTCCTGCTCAACAGGCCTGGCCCAGCTGGAAGGCTTGGCCTTAGAGAGGTTGAATTTGGCTCCTGTGTGCTGATGTGTCCGTGGGCCAGTGCCAGGCAGATGTGCTGCCCCAGGGGTTCCTGAACCGCACTCCCTGGGCCCACTGGGGTTGGCAGGACTGGCTCTGTACCTTTGACACTCCTGCTGCAGGCAGCATGTTATATTTCCATAAAATCACATCTCCATGTTTCGTGATTTGGAAGAGGTGCATGGAGCTTTCTTGGCAATAGTGCTTCTTTTCCTTATCTAATATTTCCATTGTTTGTATAATGGAACAGCAAACATTTTTCCAAAGGTTACCCAAACATAAGCATCTCAAATGAATGGCTCAGATTTTTCTCTGTGATAAGTCCAATTTCATTGCTCATTTTGTTTCTGGGTTCTTGCATGTCGTGCCACTTGCTGATTTACTTTGGCTTTGTTCAGTTACTTGTGGAGAACTAGAGAGATATTGCATGATGCCTTTTCCCCATAAAGCTTAAAAAAAAAAAAAAAAAAAAGAGATACCTGGCCCTTTGAGAATCCTAAATGGCTTGCAAAATGGGTTACAGGCAGTGCTTTAAAGTAAGGCCAGGAAAGTCAGAAAGCGAGTGAGTGTCTTCTGCTTTTTCTATTAGGCAGCATCAGAGATTTTCTGGGGTCAGTGCTGATTTATTTATGTGATTACCCAGGACATCATCTTCCTCTCAATGATTATCTTACCTCAGCAGGTGCAATGCTTAGAAAGGAGGCTATTTTCATGCAAGCTGAAATCCCTTTTCCTTGTAAGACATTAAATACATGCAGGCAGGGTGTACTGACCACAGACATACATTCTGCTCTTGTACTTCAGATTTAAATAACAGAGTAATAAATGGGTGTGAAATTTTTTTTGTACCTATTCTGCACAGGACTACTGTTTGTTCATTGTAGTTAACTCAATTACAACTACAATGTGTCGTAAGTCAAAGGAAAACCTGGCCCCAGCAACTTTCTGTTATTCTTTCCCTCTTTGCAAAGAGGTTATCACAAGTCAACGTTCTCCATAACGTGTTGCGCCCCAAGTTTCTCCTTGATCTGAAGGCAGCGATGCAATACAGTGAGTCAACCCCTTTCTGCTGAATTAATAAGTGACGGAAAGTGTTGCCATTTTATGGTGCAGTTGATAAACCTGCAGTCTCATTCGTAGGAGTAGTGGTTTGAGTTTGTTGGCACAATCAGCTCATTCATTGTGTGAGAAAAAGATGAGGCCGGGCCTGCAACGTAATGGGCAGAGTGTAACAGTGGGGGAAGTGATCTTTGTGATCCATGGAAGCTACATCAGCTGTCCCAGTGGCAAACTGGAGTTACGTTGGTGGTGCTCCCTTGGAAAGTGGCAATTAGGCCTTTGCTTGGAGGATCAAACAGGGATTGTTCTGGGCTGTGGTGTCCAAGTGGCTCCTGCGCTGGGGAAGGCGAAGCTGGAGGTTGGGTCAGTGGTGGAGCTGAAGGGGAGGGGTGGCTGCAGCCTTTCCTTGGTGTGTCCCTGTGCTGGGCAGCTGCTGGGAAGGTAACAGGACTGCAGAGGAAAACATCCTTGGGGAATGCCTCCCTCCTGTTGTACTGCAGGGCTCAGAAATCCATAAATATCTATAGACTGCCAGCCTTGAGTGAGAGCTGATTTATCTTCATTTTGTTCTTGTTTTGAGAAGGCTGCAGGAAGAAAGCAAAGTCCATTACACCAAATGAATAATCCAATCGATGGAGCCAGTGTGCCCTTGATGGAATTAAGCTTTGCCTTTGCAGTGTATCAGAGACAGAGAAGGGTTTTTGCCTGATTTTGTTGGTGCCCTGTGAAAGCAAAGAGTTTTTTCACATGGCTGTGAAACCACAGCCATGCAGTAGTTTTGTCCTGGTGGGACTGGTCCTGCTGCAAGAGCACAGCTCTTAATTCATTGTCTCAGCTGGTACTTACAGGGGTGCAAAAACCTGCTTCCTTTAAAGTGTTGCCTTAAAATGCAGAGATAAAACAGTTACTTGAATCTCTGTTAGGTGTTCTCAGACATTTTGCCAAGTGTCACTGCTAGCAGTGATGCTGCTTCAAGCTGAACCACGGAAATGGGGAAATTTTGCTGCTAAAATCTTTGTAAGGATCATCTGTGTATTGGACAGGTGATGAAAATGCCATTCCTCACAATAATGAAATGTTGAATTTTGGTTTTCTTTTATTCAGCATGGCATTTCTGTGTTTCATGAAAGTGGATTGTGCTATACATATACATATTTTCTTTTTTTTTATAAAATGAGGCAGTGGCTTCACTGAGTGTAAGCTCAGCAGCCCTGCAAGAAGAATTAGCATGATTAAGTGGTCATTTTTCTTTTGAAGATAACTTATATCAACAGACCTGGGATAAGAACAGTGTTAGGTGCAGTAATGATTTCCTGCCTCCTGTCTCTTTTGCAATTACTACTCACCCTTCAAATGGAGACTGTTCAAATTTACTGTTTCCATTTGTTTTCCAAGAAGTCAGAGGTTGGTGTTTGACACGCCTGTTGTTTATAAAGGTGAGCAGAAAATAAAGCCAAATATGTATTTTTGGCAGTCAGCTCAATGTGCTTCCAAGACAAACATATCTGCATTCCCTCAGCGCTGACTTCCTTTAATGTGGTACACTCATAGTTTCTGACTTGCCTTCGAAGTATCTCTAGAAATTATTTCTCCTCTAGCTCCAGGAGTTTTTTTTTTTTTCACATCTGTGTAGGTGTTCTGGAAACTGTGCTCGAGATCCTGCAAGGTGTAAGGAGAAAGGAGCCTCCCCAACATCCTGAAAAGCTGATGATAACCTCAGACATAAAGAACCTGTTTTCACAGATAATAGATGACATTCTCTGGCACAGCTTTCAGCGGGGTATAGTAACTTCCTTTTTAACTTTTAAAGGAGGAAGAAACCCTTTCTGAATGCTCATTATAAATCCCATTCCTTGTCCTTGCCTTGAAGCTGGTAAAACAATGCATTTCAATGTCCCATCCTAATTGCCAGTCCAGAACTTGGCAAAGAAGCCACGGATTTTATTAAATGCAAAGCATTTCAGTTGTGTAATAGAAATAGCTGGGTGTATGGAGCTGCTATTTCTGTAACAATAGCATTTACTAGCCCTTGTTTCCTCTTTGCTCTCAAATGAAATTCTTCAGGGACTGCAGATACTCTTTTCCTGTGTGGATTGTGAGCTGAGTCAGTTCTGCTAAGACTCACAAACCTGAGCTTCCACAGGCTGTGCTGCTCCTTTGATTATTCCTTTTGCATTTTGTGTCAATCTCTCCTCCCCAGCACTTTCCACAGTCTTTTTCAGTGCGAGGGCAGCTTAGGTAGGTAAAGTCCTCTGAGGTACAGAAAGTCTGAAAAAATGAGTATTGGGAAGGAAAACCGATCAAATTTATGGAGTAGTTCAAAAGCTGTCATGACTCTTTTCCTCTGATCAGCATTTGACATGAGGGAAAAGAGGGAATAGCATGCTTGTAAAAGGTGAGCTTACCCTAGAAGGTAGTACAGAATAAAAGAGGAGAATTTTCTTGGAGCATGCAGTGAGCTGCAGTGAGATTTCACTTTGCCTCTATGAGTGAGGCCACAGCTCCTTGGATGCTACAAGCTGAGTGCTGTCTGTTCAGGACTGTGGCAGCATTAATGTAGAAGAAAAAGATATGGGAATGCTGTGGAAGTGCAGGGCAGCTGAGCAGTTATAATCTCAGCAATAGTCTGGGCACTTCAGTTAATTCTTTCCCTAAACAATACAGCAAATCCATTTGGATTTTTTTGCAGTTTTCCTGGCAGTATCAAGTGTTTGCCTCAGTTTGGAAGCTTGGGTGGCACCGGGGGTTTCCTTGGGGTTTGCCTCACTCCAGTCATGTGCTGGCCCCTTCCCTTTCCCTGGCACAGGAGCTCAGTTTTAAAGGAATGATCATTCTTTTCTGAGCCATTCTGTTTTATCTTTTCTAGTTTGCTTTTGCTTGCTTTTTAATGACACCTTGAAGTTGTTTTACTTTCATTAAAATATCCTCCAGTAGTAGGAATTGCTGCATTACATCAGCATTCTGCTTTGCCAGCGGGGTCATGGCTGTTGCATGGTTTTCTGTGGACAGCAGAGGTCATCCAGCTTGGCATCTGCAGCCAAAATCTTTGCCTGTCCTTGAACTGTAGTGTTACAGGTGACTTTTGGCCTGCAGAAACCCTGGAGAAAATCCCTCCTTGTTTGTGATAATGAAAAGTTAGAGTGAAGACGCTGACCAGGTCAGAACCTGTGATTTTCACTCCTCAAATTGTTCAGTTTTTACTGAGAGAAAAACCTCAAGATACTTTAAAGCCTCCTGCCGTTTCCTGCAGAAATATGGTGTAAACTTGGAAAATTCTGGAAGTGTCCAGGTGTGCTCCCCTGCTGGCTTTGTGCAGCTCTCCTGTGGGGGTGCTGAGTGCCTGGGCTGCTCCTTTGTTCCATTGTTTTCTCAAGCCAGTGAGTTTTTGGGTGTGTGGGGCACTGCAGGGACAGTGTGACAGAGCTCACCCTGCCTCCCTGGCGTGTGGAACTGGTGCCCATTGAAGTGTTCAGAACAATTTGCTTTCCAGACTTCAGACACAATCATCTGAGAGGATCACGGTGGTAAATTGGAGGTGGTTATCAGTGGCACAGCTGCATCCAACAGGAGCGATGATGGTACCAAAATCCTCCCAAAATGGGCAAAAATAACCCTCTCTAACACTGTCTTTTTAGTGTTACTAAGGCATTACTTCAATATTGGCCCAGAGGTGAGTGGCTGACAAAGTTCCAGCCTCCACACCAATGCTGATACAGAACCTTTTCACTTATTTATGCATTTTTAGCAAAGAAATTGATATTCATTGCTTCTAAGTGACATGATTCTCTCTATTAATTAATACTCTGTCCTCTATTGGTTATTGATACTTTCTCTTCATGCCAATTTGGTCCTATTCTTCAGTCCTTTTATCACCTTTTTCTCCAGCTTTCCAGGCCTTAATCTCCCCTGTATCTTTGGTTACTCCAACAAGTCTGTGAAGAAACTTAACTAATGCCGGCTAAAATTGGGCACTACTTGCAATTAATTAAAACAACTAATCAAAATTTAGTTACAGTCATATAATTTCCAGCAGGTGCTATATGAGGCTGTTACATGAGAGTTGTAGTTGGCCCTAGGATGATAAATCTGCTTGTTTTTGCTGCCTTGTCATCAGATGATTCCAAGCTCTGGGTGTTGAAGGACTCTACAAATGCATTTTTAAAATTTACAGATAGCCAAGGAAAATGTGTTGCTGGGTTTTTTCCCAAAGAGCCTCAGTGGTTGTGTTACACCTCCTGCTGCTTTACTTGCTTATGAACATGAAGCCTCATGTGCTGCAACCCCTGAGGTAAATCCCAGAACCAAAACCCTCAGAAGGGAGTTTTAAAGGAATGATCATTCTTTTCTGAGCCACTGGTATTTTCTCTTTTCTCTCTTTTCCATCCAAGCCCACGGTGCACTCTGAGAGATGTGCACAATTGGTTATGTTAGCAGAGAAATGGAGCAGTTTTAGCTGAGGAAGTGCCACAGGTCAGTCGAGTTTCCTTCAATAAGCTGGCCCTGCTGGTTTGGTTGTGCTCAGTGCCACAGCACAGCTGAGCTCACTTGCTTCAATAGGAAATATCAGATGGCAGAAGCCATTAAACTCAAATTGTCTTACTCACTGTTTTGAAGTGACCCCTCAGCAGAGGACAAATACACCCAGCTTGTTAACGTGTGTGTGCACCACTGCTCCAAAATACCACGTGCAAGCTGAGAGTGAGCTGGGTTCATGTTTTGGCTGGATGTCCAATAAATGGCTTTGAAGAAACAGATTTTGTGCCTTCAGCCCTGAAGAGTGGGCATGGTAAGAGATCTACAGAGTTTGAAAAGATTTAAAAATAACTGTTTTAGTGTTTGCAATAGATGGGGACTCTTAAGGTAAAATCAGTAGTTTGTTTTTTTCTTCACCAAACCTAGATGTTATTTTTAATTCCTGATGTTAATCCTATTTAACAAGGCTATCANTTCAGCCCTGAAGAGTGGGCATGGTAAGAGATCTACAGAGTTTGAAAAGATTTAAAAATAACTGTTTTAGTGTTTGCAATAGATGGGGACTCTTAAGGTAAAATCAGTAGTTCGTTTTTTTTTTCTTCAGCAAACCTAGATGTTATTTTTAATTCCTGATGTTAATCCTATTTAACAAGGCTATCAGTGTGGCATGTTTTGCCATGAAATTCTGGCAGTTCTTTTTGCTGCCCTGCTTTTCCCAAAGTATTGATGCTGACACCAATGTCTCTGCAGCTCACAGCTTAAAATTACAGAGAAAAATCGGGTGGGACTGGCTGTGGGGTGGCAATCCACACTGTTCCCTGGGTGGGGAGAGCTCTGTGTCTGCTCTTCTGCTCTCTCCTGCCAATATCCTCATGCTCAGCAGCTGCTGAGGGACACCTCACCTCCTGTGTGGGTGGGAGATGTCCCTGTGGGGACATCCAGCCCTGCTCTGGAGTCACTTCCAGCTGCTGTTCTGGGTGCAGGGACACTGCTGGCATCCTTCCCTGCAGAATCCACCAGCTGCTCCTGCAAGCCTGGGGCGTCTCTTCAGTCTGGCCATGGTCATGTTGGAACAGCAAACTCCATTTTTCATGAGGGATTTGGAATTAATGCCCCAAATCTGGGACCCAGTTTGGAATCCCCTGGATTTCTCATTATTTATCACCATTTCATGGTGGTTTAGGGAGACTTTCCTCCTCTCTTACCTTTATTTTCAGCCTCTTAACTTGCATTGTTGCTTGAAAGTCCTGAATTTTATTTGGGGGGTTTCTTCAGTCTTGCTTAAATCTTCCTTAAAAGATTCAGTTGCAGGAGGCTGCCATGGGTTCTTTATGAGAAATTTTTGCCAGCTTCATTTAAATTTGGGAGGTGGAAAGAGGAGAGGGAAGCTTAAGCCTGTTTTAATTTAGAAATATTTTGCAAAAGTTCATTCTATTATTAAAGATTGATAACACATCTTAGCTGCCTGGGACTGCCCAGGAATGTTATAATTTTGGTGGATTGCAAGGACTGGTGGTGGCTGACAGGGACAACAAAAAAATACTAAGCTATGTAATGCCTAGGAGGTATTTATTCCTGCAAATTATTTATTTTTATTTGTATTTATTCTTGCAAATTATCCACGTTTTCTTGTGGTATTGAACAATTGCAGGTGCTGGTGTGAGTGGTCAGCAGTGATAGAAATGTTTCCCTGATAAAATTAAGTAATTAATCTGAATTTTCCTCAATTATTTCTGAAATATTCTGAGTATTTCTGAAATATTTCTGAATATCTGCATTTTCCACATTTAAACTTCAGTATAATGTTCCCTCTTATGGACTCTTCCATGACTGAATTTATCCTTATAGACAACCTGAAAAAAAAAAAAAATTCTGTTCTGTTTTGATTTCAGACCAAACCATTCTTGCTTCAATTTTCTTTACTTTCTTCTATTGTCCTTTGATTACAATTTCTTTGCAGACACAATTTTCCTTTATTCCTCATTTGCTTTTTGGTCTATATTTGTTTGGTGGTTTGGTGTTTTAGTTTTTTGCATTTTTCTGCTTCCTGATGATCTTAAATATCTCTGATTTTGAAATGGTAGCGAAATCTCCCTTGTGCCCTCAGCTAGCTCCACTTTCTCTAACCATCCCAAGCCTTTCAAGTATTGATCAGGTCATGCTGAGCATCTGTCCTGTTTGAACTTGGCCCTTTTGGCAGAATTCATCTCCTTTATTTGCTGTGCCCTGTTTTTCCTGCCTGAACTTGACCCTTTTGGGAGGGCTGTCTCTCCCTTATCTGCTGAGGTTGTTCTGCAGGATGGTGGCATCAGCTGAATGTCCCTTGCACAGCTGGGTGGTTGTGGCTACATTAATTCTTGGCATCAGATTCAATGTTGACTGTTAAAGACAAATAGTTCAGGACGACTTTAAATAAATCTACTTGAGCTATTAAATACAGCTGATAATTACAAGCTAGGTGCCTTGAACGAGGAACTAGATGGTCTTCTGTAAATGGATGTACCAGTTTCCAGATGAAACTATTTTAAGGCCAGCAGTGATCTTCAAACTGGGCTTGTGGCTTTAAAAAGAAAAAAAAAACCCAACCAAATCTACCCCAAACTCACCCCAAACCCAAATTACACGATGATTTTCATACCATTTAAAATGAGATCAGATTTTGTTTCTGAATCTTTGAAAAAAATTTAGGTTGCTCTTTGCTGGAAAGGCTGTCAAGAGAAGTATTTATATAAGAAATTAATTTTGAAAACTTCTGCCTGTTTTCACTGGGTGAGATAATTAAATGTAAAAGTTACAGGCTGAAACACAGTATTTTAAATGACAGGGAAGATTGGCTACTTGTGTTTGTGTTTCCAGACATGCAAGAATTGGGTTTTGTTTCATTCTGTCCCATGACTTAACCCTTATTTTACACATCAAAGATGAAATTTCTATTTCTTCCTTAAGCAAGATAGTTTATTTTTTTTTGGTTTTGGACATATCACAAGAGTTTTCAATACTTTCTAGAAAAGATGTCATTAATTTAACATTTAGGGTTTATGACAAAGTCTTTTTAAATGATAAGCTTTTATAATATTGTTAAAATTAATAGATTTTGGTGCTTTGACTCTTTGGTCAACTGCAATAATCTATCCAGTCTAAGAAATCAAGATGTAATTATTAAAAAAAAAAAGTTTGCTAAAATACTTTCATATCATCATAATTGGTTTTCATAGGAAAAGATTGAAAGTGATAAGGTATAATATTAGCAGATACTCTTCTGTTTAAATTATCTTTATCTAAATTCAACTGTTCCTTACTTAAGACTTGTTGAAAAGCGCTCAAGGTGATTTTGGTTTGAGAGCTGGGAGGAACTCTGGAATGGCAATTTATAGAACCTTAATTAATTGTGCTGAGTTGAGTGTGTGAAGCCAAGGAAGCCTTTGCTGCTGATGAACAGGGCCATTCTCCCAGAACTTCTTTACAAACCCAAGTTTACAGCAATGCTCCTCTTTTCCCACACCACAAAAGACAGATTGTACCTAATCCTCAAAAACAGATAAAGCGAAAGGAAAAAATAATAATCTAAAAATAGCCAAGAGTGTTTAAAAATCCCACAGCCTGGAAGTGTTATAAAGGCTGGGGAAGCAGCAAAGGAAGCGTTGGGAAGTGAAAGTGAAATGTGAGGATAATCCCTGGGTTCAGGCACGTTTCTGATCAGCAGGAGCTGCGGGAGCGTTGGCAGCAGTGCTGGCAGAGCCAGGAGCAGATAACGGGGTGGCAGTGCAGTGTGAGGCTCAGCACAGAGTTTCCTCATGGAGAGCCAAGCCCTGGTTTACTCAGTAACCAACAACTCGTTAACGGGAGCTGGCAAGCGGTGCTAATTAACGAGCAAGGCCGCGTCTCCTCTGAGGTGAGCACCTGATGTTGTGCTCAGTCTTGAGGCAGGGTGTGAGGGTAAGGTGAGCTGGCAAAAGGAATTAATGCATCCATCTCCATTAGCAAAGGTGTTGTTGTACAGCTCGTGCTGCACTGGGAGATTTTAGGAAATGGAAGGGCAAAATTCACCTGGTGCCACTTTTGGTCCCTGTTTGGCAGTGGTTTATGGGGTAAAAGCAGATAGAGCCCACCACTAGCATGGGCTTCTCTGCTGCAGGTGCAATTCATAGAGGAATGGTGGGGCTTGGGTTGGTTTGCTGGTTTTTGTGCTTATTTTGGTTTTTTTTTTTGTGTAATGTTTAAGGCACAATTGCATTCCCAGATACAGCCAGCTGAAGATGCAGGTCTGCCTGTGGGGTTGTAACCTGCTTTGGGACAGCAGAGTCCTGAGGAGTGTGCAGACCTCAACCCAGTAATCACCACTGCTCTAAGCTGGCAGCATATTGCCCAGTTTTTATTCAAATTAACTGCTTTGTACAACAGGGCTGGGCCCAAGGTGCCAATGGCTCCCTATGGATGAGTTTCCCTTTCCAGGAGGGTTAATTGTTAAATAAAAGAACCAAGAAGGTCCTTTGTGAACAACTCAGTTTGTATTGCTTGAAATTACCAAAGAATTCATTAACTTGAATCTACTTTTCAGCTGGGAATCTGTTGCAATTTCCAGCTGGAGTCTGCTGCTCATATTCCTTCTTTTGGGAGGTGTGCTTGGAGTTTCCCCCTAATCCTTTTGATATTTCTATATTTAGAAGTTTCACTCTGCAGAAATGCTCAAAGATTTGACCTTTCCCTAAATCTGAAGCAGCAACTGATAAATAACACCTTGCCATCACCTGGAGAGCTGACAACTTCATTTCACTTCTAATAAAACAATTCCAAACAAATATTTATTTGCCTAAGTAAAGCCTAAGAGGGAGTGGTAAAGCAGCAGGCTTAGAGGAAAATTTGTAGGTGTGGGTTAATTGTATCAGAAATTATGTCTGGCAGGGGTAAAAAGCCCTTCCTCAGTGTCACATTGACTTAATTTTGCATTTTCTACTCGCTGCAATTTAATGTGCTGCCAAACAGCCTTGAAAATTCTCTCTTGCTTCCAGTCTGACTTCTGATGTCCCAAAATAGAAGCATATTTTTTTCTTCAATCCAGGTGTTTATGTTTAGATGGAGTGAAAATTTAATCTTTCTCTCAGAATATCTTCTGTAAACACAGTGTTGTTAATGTTGCATATATGATGTTTTTTATAGTATCTGACTCTGAAAAGGAACATTTTAAAGTGAATTTGATTGCAGTTACTCATCTCTTTCCACCCATTTTCTGGCAAAAATCCACCCAGACTCTGAAGTAGCAATAATGCTTTTGAAAAAGGAAATTATTGAAGTACTTAAGAACTTCTGGGATCCAAAATTGAAGAGAAATGTTATTGAAATATATGTAAAAATATGGGGTGATCAATCAATCAATGAACCATGTTACCACTTCCAACTGACTGAAAACCTGGAAGATATTTTTATTTTTTTTCAAAGCTTGCAGAAGGAGAAGGAAGGCAGGACACAGTTCATAGGACACAGTGGATTCCCAAACTATTTTCTTCAATGGAAAAACATGAACCACAGCTTTTCTAAAGCACTTAGGCTATTTAGAAGATGATGTTAACAACATTGACCTCATTTGAGGAATACCACGTTTGAAGGAATTGCTTACAAAAATTCAGGTGTGCAGAGAAAGGCAGAGGTGGATTTCATTTTGAATATTATTGTGTTCAGTTCTAATAATGAGTTTAGATTTGAACAGTGCAGACATTGTCTCTACCAAAACAGAGACAGCAATGTGCATTTCAAATGCTGGAAATATTGCCCTGATTTTATAAAGTAGCACTTGCTCCTAATTTAAGTGCTTGTACTTCAGAAGCTTGAGCTGCTCTACACAGGAGGGAACATATTTTACTGTGGTGTGTTTCACACAGCAGCTTCCTTGAGCACGGTTCTGAATGAGCTTTTCTGTCTTGGAAATATTGGAGGTGATCCTGCAATTGAAAAAAAAAAAAGAAAAAAAAAGCTGAAGGGAATTAGAGCAAGAGTTAGAGATTTGATAACAGACCACAAAACAAATCCTGGACCAGCTGTAAAGTGTAAGAGAGTTAAACTGACATCTGGGGTTTAAAATATGTAAATCTGCATCAACCACCAGGCTCAAACATGGATTTCCATGGTAAGGAGGAGTTCTGGATGTGGGCTGTGAATCAGATCACATCTGAGGGGCCTTTAGGCTTCTGAGCCATGGGTTTCTGCAGCTGGATGTCAAAGCTGGGGTAGTGCATGGCAATAACTCAGCAATCTCCTGTTCTGAGCAGGACCAAGCACAGGGAGTGTTTGAACACCTGTGAGGGGGCATTCAGCACCCTGAATCACTGAATGACCAAATTCTGGCTCTCTGGGACTGTTTTTGTTTCCATGTGCACTTTATTGACCTGTAAATGGAAGCCAGACTTGTTTACAAAATCCACAGCAGCCCACATGTGAGTGATCTGCTTTCAGCTACAGAGCAACACGGATCTTTGGGGTGATCCCAGTTCTCAACTGGTGTGAGCACAGCTCAGGCAGCTCTGGCCTGGCTGGGGAGGAACAGAATGGATCAGTGCATGGCTGTTTCTACTTGTCCCACACAGAAAAGGGACTTTTCTGCCATTTAGAGATGAGATTTTCCTCACATGGGATCGACAGGGATGGGGCAGTTGTGGTGCTGAGGTCTGGAAAAATCCACTACACGTCCAGGCCTTTGGGATTAGGTTTTTAGAGTCACCCCAGCTGTGTAGGACTGGTCTTTGATGCTTTGTATCTGAAAAGACTTCAAAGGAAAAGTGGTCAAATTACACATCTGCATGACCAGAAGATGTGTATGGCATTGCTTTCCAAGATGTTGTCATTTTTACTTTGTGGTTTTGTAGGGAATAAGAAAAGTGCTGGAAAACATTGAAGTTTTCCAGCTTTCATAGATGCTAGTTGTTACAACAGACAAACTCAGCAGTGTGGTGATTGGGAATTAGTCCCAAGAGACTTTCCTGGAAGAAGAATCTTGTATTTTGACTGTTTTGTTCAGATCATATTTGAAATGATGTTTTTCATCTGTTGTTTCAAAACTCCAAGCAGCTTTGCTTCCTTCTTTATTCCAAGTAACTGATTAGTTGCTGGAATTTTAAATTACATTTTTATGAAGAGAGGTGGACTGAGTTTCAGATCTTCATGTTTAAATGTTCTGCTTTTCTCTGTACCAGCTGCCTCTGCTCAGCCAAAATTGCCCCTGATGTGGTGCCCTCTGCTCCTGTCAGTTGTCTTGCACAGACAAAGACTGTGCCAAGTTGTGGTTTTCCCTGAAAATGTTCTGTGAGCTGGAACCTGGGATGGTGAATTACAGATAAGAGCACCTGAGAGGGCTGAGGTGTCTGTTCCCAGAATTTTCTGATGAAAAAGTTGCTTGAAGAAAATGGTGCCTTTAATAATTTAGGAGGCTGGGCTGGGCATGAGGTGTCCTTGGCATGCAGAACATCAATATTACTGCTGGATGGCAGGATATGTCCTGGACATCTTCCCCCTGAATGCACCTGAGGAAGCTGCAGGACTCTCCTGGAAGGCAAAACTGGTTTTTAGTGAAGTCTTTTCAGAATATCCACTGATTGCAGCTGGTTCCTTCTTGAGACTGGGAATCCAGTGTGTGGTAACACAGGGGTTGCTCTGGAATCAGGGATCTCATGTGGGAACAGCAAAGTGGTTTTAGTGACTCTCGAGGTTGTCTACAGCTGCTTTGTTTGAGCTTTTTGCTGGTTTTCAGTCAGGTCATATTCCTCCATTAATATTTGATTTGGGGACATCAGCATTTGCAGTAATTTATGTGAAAAAGTTTATGTTCCTGTCTTAAACTCAGGTCATGGGTGGTTTTGGAGGGAAAGTAGAAATGCCACATTTGCCCTTGAACTAATGAAGCCATTTATCTGCAGGGACGAGACATAAATGTTGCCTTCTTTCACACAAGCATTTCTGTTAGGACATGAGACATTCTTTCACACAAACATTTCTGTTGCTCATTAAAAAAGAGAACCATAGGTTGACATTTTACTGCAAAATATGTAATTACTTTCAAGAAGCCCCCTTGGCAGCATTGGAAATGAGAGGGGAATAGAATCCTTGTGTATTATTTATTATTATTAGCCATGGCATGTACAGAAAAAGTGAATTTTTTTCCATCACATATTCAGCATCATCATAGCTACCAACAAATTAAGACAGGATCAGACGACAGTTCTTGTTCTGGCACTTGATTTTGCTTTAAAGTTTTAATTCTGTACACATGTGTAAGATGTAATTCTGATGAACCCTGTAATAATACTCTGCTTTTATTCTGTGATGTATTCCCCAAATCCTCATTGTTTATAGGCAAGAGGCAAAGCAAATGCCAACAATGTGGTTACAAAGGTGAATAAAGACTCTGTTTCAGTACATGGGTATTTAGCTTTTGTAGGCTTCACAATAAAAAAGATTATTTGTTCAATTAATTTCCAAGAACAACTTACTATTATTCTAGTAATTCTTAGCTTCATACTGTGTGCAAAATTCTTGATGAGAGCCTTTTATGTGGAAAAACAATTGCTCTTTGTGTATTAGAATCCATGTTGCATTTGACATAACAATGTTATCTTTATTAAATTTCCTTGTTATACCTTTTGATTTATAGCCCTCCTTAAATCCTCATTTTAAAGCAACCTCTGATGTGGTACTTTTAGCGCCCCCATGCTGATACTAAAATGTGGGCTAAAATAATAGAGAATTCCAGTTGTAATCCTGAATCATGGAACTGGAAATTCTGAGAGATCAGTACTGAGCAGGCAGCACAACACTTCCTGAGGGGATTCTTTTTGTGGAATTTGAATATTCTAGGACATGGTAATTTTTATTCCTTTCAGTGTTTTTGCTCAGGTGTTTAAGGACACATTTCAGGACAAATAATGAGTGAGTCTGGGGCCAGGTTCTGTTGGGGCCAGGTCCTGCTCTTTACAGTGCAGGGTATTTGGGGCACTGAGGGATCTGTGCCTGATCCAGCACAAACCTGGGGCTCCTTCCCAGGCTGGGAGAATCCTTAAGGAAGCTGAAGTATCTGCACATTCACCTTGGAGAGCCTTGCCCAGCCATGCTATAAATACCTGAACTAGACCAGGGAAGGCAGCTCAGGTGTCCTGTGCTGGAGCAAAATATTGATAAATAAATAAATAGTGCTCCAAGACATTTGACAGGGGAAGGGAAGGCTCCAGCTGAGCCTCTGTGTGGAGGAAATGGAATTATCTGTTGCTACTGAAGACTTAATCCAAACCAACTTTATATCCAGGCCTAAGTGTAACAGGAGAGTTTAGATTTGAATGCTGAATGAACAAAACAAAAGTAGAGTTCCCAAAAGGAAGCTGTAGTGCAGGTGAGCATGGAAAAGTCCTGTTCATGGCAGAAAATAGCAGTGGGAGAGGCTCCAGCAGGTTGGACATTGCTTGAGGAGGTGTTTCCTAGCAGAGCTTTTATGGATACTCATAAGGGAAAACGTGGTAGAACTGGGCCTCAAAGAAGAGCTGTTTGTTGAGGACAATTAAATGTTGCAAAATGGTGAAGGAGACGGATTTTCTTCCCACAAAATTCATAGTTACGCAGGGAAAGAGCAGTTATGTCCAAGACTGGCCACTTTTTAAACTGGACTCCTCCAGTGCTCACAGCATTCCAGGTGTGTTCTGCAACAGCAGAGGGGTGAAGAGAAGAATTTTATTTCAATGTCTCTAAACCCTTCCAACAGAGCAGGAAACATTAGAAATTTCTTAAAGCAGAGTTGAGGTTCTTCTAAATCTACGGAGAGGCAAGGCAGGGGG
>VYZP01046019.1:0-19466 GCA_013400635.1 Hypocryptadius cinnamomeus | reverse complement strand
TTACAAATAAGACTAGATACTTTAGAGAAATAGCTTCTGATTGTAATATCATAAATTATAAAATCTATACTGTCTCACCCTTCTCATGAGACTAAAATTAAAATAAAAGTTTTAAAAATGCCTCTCTAAGTCAGAAAAGTGTATAATCCGACACTTCAAACCCCCTTTTTTTCAGTGTGGAGTTACAGACCCCCATTGTTCCTTAGCAACAAAGCAGGCCTGAGACATTTTCACTCCCAAATCCCAACCAAACCCCTGCATTTCCCCTGCCCGGCAGCATTTAGCAACTCTCTTCTAAGGGATCCATAAAATCTCTCAGATTTTGGGGTTTGTCCCTCTCCTCTCCCTGCCCCAGGATCTTCAGGATGGCCCAGCTCTCCCGTGCAGTTTTTGGGGTCTCAGCCTGTGCTGAGGTGCTGCAGGAGCCCCGTGGGCACTGCATCTCCCTGGGGTCCAACTGCTTCTCATGCATCCCAATCTTTGGATTTTCAAGGCACCCAGTACCCCAGGGAAGGGCAGATGCTTTCTGTGGCTATCAGCAGCTCTGGAGGATGCTTGTCCTGCAGGATTAGGGCTGACCTGGGAGGTTTTGTTCCTTGTGCTTAGGCCACAGATTGCCTTGCCAGCTCTGTGTGGTTTTTCCTTCATGAAAGGACTGCCCTGCCCGACCCTCTTGGAGTCCTCTTTAAAAATGGGGGTTATTTATTGAAGTGGCTGTTGATAAAGGAATGGGGTAGACCTGTGCTTTTTGTGTTTGGTGCTAATTTAAAATCTCCTGTTAAGAGGAGGACAGGGCAGGGTTAATCACATACTCAGGAAAACACAGCAGAGAAACGAGGTGGGGTTTTTTTTGGTTGGTTGGTTGGTTTGTTTTTTTTAAAGAGTTTTTCTATCAGAAAGGCAGCTGTGACTGCAAGGTGAAGCACCTCTGGTGCCACACTCCGACCTTTAAATAACCTGGGAGTCTGCTCTCCTGATGATCACTGACGTGGGATGTGCCCAGTGCAAAATTTGGTTCCTCCTTTTCTTGGGCAGTGAGACAGCTCCTGGCTGCTCCCAGATATCCCATGTGCTCCCTGACAGACACACCGGAGATGTTCTCTTTGGATGCAGCCCCAACCCCACCTGATTCTTTATTTAATGCAGTTTACCCTGCCCTCTAGTGCCAGCAGGTGCTGAGTCAGCAGCTCCTGTGGTTTTCCACCTTTTCCTTCTCCCAGCCTGGGAATCTGCCGCTGCTGGGGCTGCCAGGGCGGGGAGAGATGAAGGAATGTGGCCAGAAATGTTTGTGCACCGCGGGGATGTGTGGGGAGTGGGTACCTCAGAGCAGCTTTGGAGCGAGCACGGGTGCTTGGAAGGAGCTTTTGGAGATGTTTGCAAGGAAAAATGAGCTTTGTGAGGGGAATGGGAATACACGTGGCAGGCTGTGCGAGGGGAGGCTCTGGAGGCCGGGAGGCTGTTTCAGTGATGAGCTTAAAGTGAAATCTTCAAGCCTGGGAAGTGCTTGGAGAGGTAGGGGATGGGGTAACACCTGGAGATAGATCTCTTGCTTTTCTCTCGAAGGAAAGGGGGGATAATTTTTTGTTTGAGAAAACATCTGAGAGCCTTTTGTCCCCCTCTCTGCCGGGAGGGGAGGCTCCCCCAGCCACGGCCTGGGCTCTGCAGGCACATCAGCGCTCCCCAAATCCCCTCCAGCCCATCACACCTCCCTCCCTCCCTTTGCTGCGACCTTCCTGCTGTTTTGAAGGCCCCATCAGAGCAAAGCTGTAGAATTTGGGGTGCAGCAGCACGTTTGGTGCTGGCTGCCGGGCCGGGTGTCCCTCCCGCCGGGCCGGACGGGCCCGCCGCAGCTTTTGCACAATTTCCTGGGTTATTTCAAGCTGTCGGGAAGGTCCAGCCGAGCTCGGGAGGGGCAGGCAGGGCTTTGGGACGTAAGCAAAAATGGAAAAACAGCCTCGGAGAAGTCTCCTCCTCCCCTGTCCCCTCATCTTGGATCCAAAAGTGGGGAAAGGCGTGTGTGGGGGGGAACACCAGAACAACACCCCGAGCCTGTGGGGTGACCCCTGGTTTGGCTGTGCTGACACTGGCAGAGCTGTCAGGGTGGGTTTGTTTCTTTAAGGTGTCTCCCAGAGGGAGGATCAGCCAAATGCCATGTGGCAGCTCTGGTAACTCCTCTTGGCTTTCAGCGCAGCCCTAGCTGATCACACAACTTGCTAGTGAAGAAGGTACAGCTGTCCAGGCCTTGGCAGGCATCCCCACCCTCCGCTCGCTGCCAAATCCTCGCTTGCTTTTTTATAAAAATTCTTAAGTTTCCTAAGAGAATGGAAATGGAGCTGCCTCATCTGCCTCCCAGCCCCATCCAATGCCTCCTGGACCTGCTGGAGTAAAGCCTGGTGTCCCTGCATCCCTCTGTGCTGCTGGGATGTTGGCAGCCAGGGAGAGGGAGAGCCCAAATTCCAGGGCTCCTGTCCTGCTCCGAGGGGCTGGGGAGGGGACCAGGGTTAAGGGTGAGGTCCCAGCAATGCCAGCACAGGGCTGGAGCTGTGATTGGGGGTGGTTTGGCATTCCTGGCTCAGGCATTCCCAGCTCACGTGGACCCCTGGGAGAAGCTGGAAGTGGGGGTAAAAGCAAGTTAAAAGTTACCGGGCCGATAACTCTCCTGAGTTCTGCCCTGGTTGTGCCGTGGCTGCAGGTCTGGAAGTGCCTCATTGTCCCTGTTTGCACCTCAGTGGAGCAGCTCCAAACACCTAGATCCCAAACTGTCCCAGCAGCTTTCTCCCTGAAAAACTTTAGGCATTGATTCCTGGCCTGGGCTCCCTGTGACAGCTCCAGGAAACCTTCATCTCCTCTCCCTTTTTCAGAAACTACCCCAATCCCCCTGGTTTTGGAATATTTTAGCCCTGTGTGCAATTTTAAGGATGTGCCTGAGCTGCAGAGAAGCTGCAAGACAGCCTGAGCAATGCAGTGGATGAGTAATTCAAGACAGAGGGGGAGCCTATGGATTTCCTCTCCAGAAAGAGCTTTTGGATCTTCAAACAACACAAATGTGGCTGTAGCTGTGTGAGAAACTGTGCAGTAGCATTTCAGCAAAAGATTAAGGAAAAACAGTATTTGGGGGACAAAAATACCTTTTACAGTTGGTGAAATGATGGCATTAGGAAATAGCTCTGAACATGCTCTAAACAGGAGGTTTATTATCTGGAGGAGCAGGGGTGAGTGGGCAGATGTCCTTGGGACTTGTACACGTACCTCGGGCATTGCAGTGGGCATGAAAACCTTGCTAATTGCAGCAGAAAATGAGCCAGTGATGCTCATGTGAGAACAATAAACCAGTATGAAAAAGGGGGAATGGATTTCAGACTGCTGTGTTTAAGGCCAGGAGTTTTTCTCTCTGATTCTAACATGATTATCCTGAAAAACCATATGATTCCACGAATGGATTCTGACATTATTAGCCTGAAAAATCTTACAATTCCATGAATATGCACAGCTAAGGAATAGCTACAATTTTCAAAGCCATGTCTGTTTCCCTCGGCAACTTTAAAATATTTACCTTTTTCCACTCGTTGAGAGTGAAAGTATTGCCTGGTTTACAAAATAAAAATGCTTAGGAGGAAAGCTTCCAGATTAACTCGGTCCTATAGAAAATCAGCGTGTTTTGAGCTCCCAATTCCCTACCCTCAGCCTTCTGGGCACATGGCATTGCCCTGGGGGGTGCCTGGAATTGTGGTTTTGGTGTGACAGGGTCTTTTTGAGGTGCTTTCCGCTACCAACTTCCCTGGAGTGAACAGGGAAAGCTGTGGTGAGCTATTCCTTTGCGCGCATTACAACGAGAAATATTGATCATTAGGTTGTTTGATTGCAAAGTTTCCGGGGGAATCACTGGAAAGGGATCTCTGATCTCCCCTGTTCATGAGGTACAAGCTGATTCAAAAAGTTCAAAAGCCTGAACCTTTTCTCAGTCCCAAAACCGAAGCGCAAGCTCACCACGATGGAGGCGAGAACGCGGCCGCTCCGCCGCACTCCAGCTCCCTTCCAGCAGCAAACATTTCTGCCCCATCTGGTATAAAATACATTATTTAGTGCTGGCAATCCCAGGGATCTCTTAAACAACCCCTTTCGTGGTCAGGGATGAAAAAGCCCTTGTAAAATGTTGGGTTGTTCTGTGCACAAACCCCCACGGAGCTGGAAGGGAGCTGTGGAGATCGCAGGGCCGCGCCTGGAGTGTCGCACTCGCAATTACTGCAGCAAAAAGGGCTTGGTGCTATCAGAAATTTCCTGGGCTTATCAGGCAAAATAACAAAGCAACATAAATTAAAATATGCAGAATAGCCATCTTATCCAATGTGCAAAAGTACAAGTTAATATGCTGTGTGCAGAGCGCTTTTTTAAAAAACTGGTGTTATCTCATCCGGCCTGTTTTTATTATGTGGTTTCTCACTGGGAAATTTCCATGGGGATGATTCCCTGGTATTCCCAGAGGCACTGCCATGGGTGAAAATGCTCTGCTTCCATGCAGAGGCTCAATTCCTGCCATCCATCCTACGCTCTGGAGCCCGCTGATGGGCGAGCTCACCTGTGTGTTTGGGGGAAGAAAGACTCAAACTCACAAGAACTGGCATAAAAGTGCCTGTGGGATGAATTTTGGGGGGTTGTGGGGTGGAGGCTGTGTTGGGCATCCCAGTGGGATACACATACTTCCCATACAGGGAGGCAGGTGCTCAGCTGGGACAAATTGAAAAACCTATAATTGAAAAACCTGGGACAAATTGAAAACCTATTTTCCCCATTCAAACCCGTTAGATTAATGGGTCGTTAATAAATTTCGTTGCATCTCTGTCCTGTCCGTATTCAGGGTGGGATTTTTGTGCTGCAGGACAAGCGTGGTCCTGACAGCATCTGTGGGTGGTGGTACTGGAGTTTCTGGTGGGCTCAGGTGGGTTTTGTGCGGGCGGATTAAACTATAAACTCCTTTCTTCCCTTAACAAGGTGGTTTGTCTCCAGTTACCAATGCCAAGTTGTTTGCTGGGAAGCATCTCCCTGTTCACCTTCCTCCTGAGTCCACAATTTTATCTGTTTTATTCCTTGCATTTCTGAGCTTCTCCTCCCAGACAGGAATTCTGCCTAAGGAGCAGAATTTCTCACACAGAGAAATTTCACCGTGGTGTGCATAAAATTTGCCATAAGGGTCAGCCTGAAATGTGCATTTTTGTGTCTCTGGCAGGTTAATTTTGTTGAGGAGCTCAGTTTTGGGGATGCTGGGTGTGGATGCCCCAGCCACCCAAAATACTGTTTTTTCTATTAAAGCTTCTCCCTGGCTCCATCCCACCTTACTGAATTTTCCAAGCTGGATTAACTAATTATTTTTAATAGGAGGCTCAGCACAGTTATGATTCCCCCATTTCAGCAGAGCAATTGGGTTTACTTACATTTAAGCACAAACATATGATTTTTAAAGGAGGCCTGAACAGCTAAAACCGAGGGCATAATCAGATAAATGACTGCATGAGGATTTTTGGTGGCCAAACTCACCCAAAACCCAATTCATTCATTTTAAAGTATGTGTTTGGCAGGTCTGATAACTCTTAAGGAAATGCTTCTTGGGGGTGGCAGCTAACAAGGCAAAACTATCTTATTAGGAATTCAATTAAGCCTAGGCCAGGCTTACTGGACCTCTTCCAATAAATATATATCTCAAGCTGAACCCGTAGACATCTGTCTCTTCTCTCGCCCCCACCTCCTCCTTTTTCTGTTTTCCAAGCTGTGGTTGAAAGGTGGAGAGGAGATGGGAGGAAAGGAGGGACTGTTGCTCACCACAGAGTGCAGGGCACAAGGATTATTTTCTGTTTTGGTGTCTGACCACTTTTGTGATCTGGGGGAGAGCGGATCTGCCTCAATCCCACCCCTTGCCGAAGCACGGGTGTAAAAAAAAATTTTTTTGAAATCCCAAATCACGTAATTAAAACAAAGAGAGGTTGGATCCAGGTGGATCCCAGCCCCTGGGCAGTGCCAGACACCCCCTGGTCGCTGGTTTGGGAATGAAGAACCCATGCTGCCTTTCCTGTGCTCGTTTTGGAATATTAGATCAACAAACCTTTTCCACCCAAAAGGCTCAGGCCAAGGGGAGAGCCACCCGGAGAAGTCAGGGAACAAGTCCGGAGAATTCAGGGATCTAATGGCCACTTCGAGCCTGCTGTTAACAGCAGGGCTTAGGAGTTGTTGTCGCTTATTTCACATTTTTATGGGATTGGTAACCAATTTTTTTTTGGAGGGTTTGCACCCTCCTCCTGCAAGGAATCTGTCTCCAAATTCCTGACGCTGCTTCCCTTGATGTGACAGAGAAAGACTGATTTTTTATTTCTCCCCCATTCCCGCGGGAAAACCCTCCTTACTGCTGAACACTGATAACCTTGGGCTCTGGGTGGCAGATCACAAATAAAATTCAAAGAGAGATCCTCTGTTTTACCCCCCAAACCCCCGCTCTAAGGCAGGAGCAGAAGCACATCCCGAAGAGCTCCCAGAGCGCTGATTCTCACGTCTTTGCTGCACAACTGGCAGGGGAAGGACAAGGACATTGGGGCTGGGGGGACTGGCTGGGCCTGGTGTGGAAGTGGTTAAAGGGATGGGTCTGAGGGCGAGGGCTGCCTTGCCTTGATTTATGGGCTGGCTGAGTTAATTTGCTCTTTGTGTGTGATTAGTTGTTGTTGCTGAGTGGTCATCGTCCACAACTACAAATCTAATTAATGCCGGGATGCCAAGTGTTGTTTTGGTGTTTTCTTGTTTGCTTTTTTGGTTTCTGCTTTTTTTAAATCCCTGGCAAATATTTCTACTGTTTTAATTCTTGAGAACTGATCATTAATTAGTACAAGTCTGCTAATATCCAGCTGGATGGTTTCTTGGTTTTCGTCACTTCCAAATTTGCCTGAAGAAGGGAATCGGGAGCTCCGAGCAGCCACCGAGGTGTCTGGTGGGATCAGCAGCTTGCAAGGAGCAATCTGCTTTTTATTCCCCCTTCCCAATTTTCTGCAAAACCTGGGAAGAGGGGTGAAAAAGCTCCCCGAAAGATCTGCTTTTCCCATCCAGCTGTAATTCCCTGACGGCATTTCCAGCTCGCTCTGTGTTTCGGGGCTCTGGTGCCGTCCCTTTCCACGTTCGTGGCCTCATCAAACCCTTCCTGTAGCTCTCCAGCAAGACATAAATTCTGGAGGGTTTGGGCTCGGAGATTTCAAAGTCGTGCTGAAGCACATGGAAATGATTCTGAGGGCTACGGCTATAAAAATAATTATATTGCCGGGGGAAAGAGTGACATGAAATGTCCCCAAAAGAGATCTCAGCGGTGGTTACAGGATCTGTCCCAGCTCTGTGAGAGCCCGCTGTGATCTCCAGGGCTCATTTATCACTGCTACCTATAACTGCAGGAAATATTCCCCCAAAAAGCACTGTAGGAAGGAATGTGAGGGGAGGCTGCTCCGGAGAAGCGTTTCAATCTCTCCCTTTGTTTTAATGAGGATGCTTTGAAAATTAGGGCTGCTCTGCAGAGCTGAGCGGTGTGAGGATGACTAATTTGGAGACAAATTAGGTCTACTTAGCCGAAATGTCTGCCTCGATTGTTCCCTTAATGACCCTTCAACGCACATCTCTCCCGATAGGAGTTTCACCGCAGCTCTGCCTCCAGCAGATTAAGTAATAACATGTTTTTACCACTTTTCTAAGCGTTCCTTCGGACCCGATCCAGCATTTTCCCTCCGCCATGCGTGTCTCCAGCTCTTTCTGATGGGTAATTCATTTATTTGCGTCTAGCCTCTGGCAGATTTGTCTCTTCGCATGTCTCCTTCTCCGGAGCATTTCCCTTGCACCCTCTTTTTCAAAGATCCCTGAGCCTGAGCGGTTTTTGGCTGACTGCAGCGTGTTTGGTGTCTGCTGGGTAACAGATTTATCCTTTCCCAAGGAAAGACATGAACGTAAACAGAGGATCCAAAATGCATTTTGCTGGGCTTTTTAAATGCACTGAGATGAAACCCCCACCCCTCCCCGCCGCTACAAGGCTATTAATGTAAATACCAAACTTTACAATCCTTCCTGTCAAGGAAACTTATTTACATTTTTTGAAGGATGCGTATAAAAAAATGGGGCTTTTGGGACAAAAAAGGGCTTCGTTCCAGTGTCACTACACCCCCAGTTAACTGTGCTGCTCTCAGACACTATAGAATTAGGTTTTGTTCCCAGGGCCAGCAGAGATAACATCTGTTTGCTCCTTTAAGGAGAAAATGAAATAGGATGCTAGTGTTTTATACTGGAAACAGCCCTGCAAATCTGAAGGGGCGATGGGATGAGGGCTCTGGATTGAACACACTCGTTAAACGCGGCTTCTCCAGCATGGAAAAGGTGGGAAAAGCAGTTCCCAGTGCCAGTGCCAGCCCAGGGGAGGCAAAGGGCTCGTCCCCAGTGAGTGGGAAGGAGTCTGGTCTTACTGGTGCGGGGCTCAGGGCTGCGTTGCTGTGCTGCTGGTCCTGCCATCCCGGCTGGACAGGCTTTTTCCCTACTAAAAGGAGTATCAGGAAACATACTTTTTTCCTGATTAGGATTTGTTCTTTTCAGTTTAGAGCCTGTGGAACATTTCGAAAGCAAAAGGGAAAGGTGGCTGCGAGGGGAAGGGCGCAGGTGCCGGCGGTGAAGATGGGGAGATTTTGGGGGAAGGAAGGCTCGGCTGAAACATCCCACTGCAGTCCTAGAGGTGCAAAATCTGTGCCTGTTTCTCCTGCAACTGCTGGAGTCAGTTGTCTGGAATTCCGTGGAGCAGAACAGGAAAAGCTCTCGTGGCCAGGGGAGCGAGCAGCAGTGACCTGCTGATGTTCACAGGGGCCAGGTGGCATTTTCCCAGTTCCCAAGGCTCTGATTTTCTAATCAAACAGCTCCTCTGATTTTTGTTTTGCTTGCAGCCAGAGGAGAATGAGCCTCCTTCCAAGGAGAAAACCTTTCCTTGCTTCTCTCTCCCCAAAACCTCAGGAAAAGGGAGGATGGCAGCCCAGCCTGAGCGGCACTCACCCCACATTTGCAGTTCCTGCTCCCTAGGAAAGGCAGGCGCTGATCCCAAACCCACACAGCAATTTCTTATGGATTTTTTGTCTATTGGGGCAGCACAGGCTTCTCCCCTCTAACCCATAAAAAGTCCCACCACCCAACTAAACATGCCTGTTTTCAAGGGTTTCTTGAGGACCTCGTTGTAGTTTTATTTTTTATTTTCTGGCAGCCGTAATTTCTGTTGCCATAAACGATAGAATTTGACACCGCACCGCACCAGGCCATTTGTCAACAACCTTTTCAACAGTCCAACCACACGCGTGTTCCTGCACAGCACAGGCACAGGGAAAGGGGGAAAGTTTGGGATCTTCCTCTGCAAGAGCCACCTCGCAGCACTGGGTTGGAGGTTGGGTTATGGCGAAGGAGCCGAATTCCGATTTATTCCAAATCAAACCAAAAGGTGCTGGGGTTTGGTTCTGCATTGTGATTTTCCGTTATATCCACACTTTTTTTTTGGGATAGGGACAATCTGAGCACCTACCTATAAAGTCTGCCTCATCAGAGCAATGTTAATAATAATTTAATCAATGTGGGGTGTAAAACACGGTTTAAAAAAGGCAGGTTTTGCCCCATGTGTTAGGAGGGTTGTGTATTAGATAACAGATTTCCAACCATCCTTGGCTAATGGCAACACATCATTTGGGAAACAACAGAATCAATGCATTGTTCCAGCCCAGCACTTTCCTATTCAGCCAATCTAAACTGCTGAAGAAATATGTGTTCGGGACATTTTACATCTGGTTTTGACAAGAAGCCTGGGTTTTTGTGTGGGTTTTTTGGTGTTTTTTTTTTTTAATCTGTTTGCTGCAGTTTTTTAGCCAGATTAACATGGGAAAAGTCTCTCTGTTGTATAAACGGAGGGTTTGACTTTTGAAAAACCCAATCAGTTTTTGATTTTTGCAGTTGAAATTGGGGCACGACGTGCAAAATACAAGAACGCCAACAATGGCCATAAACCCCACAACAACAGTGTTACCTATTTAAATAAAGCTAAACAACAGGCAGCTTGTGCAATGGGCAGAATAACCAATTTTGAGACTTTTTTTCATATTTTGGGGAATCACTAGAAGAGCTTAATTCCAGCACCAAAGTGCAATTTCCAAACCATTTCAGGATGCAAGCAAAGCATTTACATCTAAAATTATTTTAAGTCTGTTTTCCGCCACTAGTAAGTCCTGGTTTCACATTTTTTTACCTTTTTGAACTGAGGCACTGCAGTTGCATCACGTTTTTGCCTGGTTCTGTACATTATTTATTCAAAGGGGCCGTTCATTTCTGACCGAACAAAGATGGATTTGCCTCTTTAAACAAGCCTGGCCAATGGACTGGGATAAACTTTCCTCTTCAACTCTGCACATGATGAAATTATTTCATTTTTACATCGTAAGGGTGGCGGGGAAAAACGTGCCCTCGGAGTGTTTGCTTGGTGAAATGGGTTTGTGGTCTCTGTTTTATGTAGGGAGCCCCAGACAGCGCCCGGCCAGACCCAAATTCCGGCTGACACTACGCAGAGCTGCTCTGCTTAATTAGCTGGAGATGAGGGTGTTATTAAAAGGCCTTTTTTTCCCCTCTTTTCTGACTGTTTATTCCTCCCTCCCCGAATATTACAAAGGCAGCTGAAGAGGAAGTAGTTTTCTGCTAATGGAAAGTGACGAGGAAGGGTTTGGTTAGGAGAGTAAATAAGAAACTGCACCTAACGCCAGCTGCTGCTTTACCGTCACTTTGGGGAAGAGAAACTGGACAAACCCAAAAATTTAGCAGAGTTTCTCCTATGTCTGTTTGCTTTTTGCTGTGTGAGGGGGAAGGGGCACAGCCCGGGACTGCAGCCGACATCTGCTGCTTGTTTCTTTTAAGAGAAACACAACCTGGGGCGAACCTGTCGCCAAGCCCCGCGTGGGTCCTGCCGACCCCTGGCCCCCCAGCTGGGAGGGGATGTGGCCACCACGGGGCTCAGCATTGGGGTTTTTGGGGTGCAGACACCCACAGAGAAGGGCAGCAGCTGTTTTGGATCCCCTTGTCAGCCTGCTGTGGCCATCACCTTTTCCTCTCCCAGCCCTTCTGCAAAGCAGCGCTTTCTGGCAAATGTCACACAGTGACGGTTTCCCCTCTGTCCCTCATCATCCAGCTCTCAACACCAGCCCCCTCTTGCTCCCCATTCCCACAGAGCAAAAGCATGCTGATTATTATTTCCCTCCCCCACGCCCCAAAATTTTGGAGATATCTCATTTTTGCCTTCCTGGAAGCTCCATTTATTTGAATTTCCTCCGGCGTGGGGGGAGCAGGAGGAACTGGACATGCCTACGCTGCCCTCCAGGTCAGCGACCCCAAACCCATCAGCATCCCCAGCATTCCACAAAGGGCAAAGGGAGGGAAACAGACCCAGAGCATCGTCCAGGAGAAGAGAAACGGGTACCTACCCCTTGGGCTGGCCCGGCCCGGGCGGTGGCTAGTGGGACGCCGACATGGACCACGCTCCCTCCATCCTCCACACGGAGAAGGCATAACTGAGCCTCTCATGAGCCACGTAACTGCAGCTCGTCATCTTACTGTCCATCTCGTCGCTCTGTAGCACCTGGTAGAGGAAGTCTATGTACCGTGCCGCCAGCTTGAGCGTCTGGATTTTACTCAGTTTGTCAGAGGGCAGCGTGGGGATGATTTTCCTCAGGGCGGCAAAAGCTTCATTGAGCGACTGAGTCCTCTGCCTCTCTCTGACGTTGGCCAGGATCCTCTGGCTCTGCAGTTCTTCGTAAGATTGGGAGCTGGGACTGGACTTTTTCCCCCTCTTCCCTGGGTTGGGGCTGCCATCTTCGCTGGACTTCTTACTGTATCTTCTCTTCCTGCCAAATCTCTTTGGCTGCCTCTCCAGCTCCTCTTCACTGGTCCCCAAGCTATCCACAGGGGAAACAGGAGAACTGGAGCTTTCTTCCATGCTTTCTGCAAGAAGGGGAGGGGAAGAGCCTTTCCCCCCCTCCTTATGTTATGTGAGTGTGTGTGTGTCTTAAATGTGCCTTAAATTCCTGAGACAGATCCTTTGGAAAAACAGGAGGACTCTTTTTTTCTTTTTTTTTCCTTTTTTTTTTTTTTTTGCTGACCAAACGTTTTCCAGGTTGCTTGAAGGGCTCTTATTTCAAGGACCGAGGTTGTGTAAAAAAATTGAGGTCTTGGAGAGAGGAAGTTATTCTAACTTTTTGGAAACTTTAGCTGAGCTCAGTTGCTAAATAGTTGTCAGAAGTGAGGGAGGTGCGGGGCTCCCTCCTGATTGGCCGGCCAGGTCGGTGGGAGGAAGGCTTTTCCCCCGCTAAACTTTCACAGTTTTATGTTACACTTAACTAAAATCTTGGGAATGCACCTCGAATCAAAGATAGCTGGCGAACGCCCCCCCCGCCCCCGGGGATGCTGGATTTGCAGCACCCCTCCAGGATATCCCCCNAGGATTTCTGATCTATCCAACAGAAGACAACAGGTCTCGTTTTTCATCTCCATCACGCCGTGGGGGGAAATGTGGGAAAACTCTGCTTGCTTCTGTGGAGCTAAGGCAGAGAAAAATCAGATTTGGACCTCTGACTTCAGTCACAGCCCAAATTGCAGGAACAGATGCATTCCTGAGCGGCAAAGATCATGTTTTCAATACGGAGCAGGGAAATAAAATAGAACAATAATAATAATAAAAAGAAATAAGACAAAAGAAACTCATAAAATGTCGATGTTGTATCAGAAGAATTAGTTTACAGTGGATTTCTTTGCAAAGTTTTCCAGTAGGTATCAACACTCATTAACGGCAAAAATAATGTCTGGTTTGATTGGAAAGTGTTCCTTGGTAGGAGAAGGAATTTTTGGCTTGCCTGGGGCTGGCTGCACTGCTGGTAGGTAATGTTTATAGTGGAAAGCCTTCCCCAGGCAGCCCCCGGGGAGAGCCTGTGTTTGCTTTCCAAAGGAAAGGTTTTCAGGTGCAGCACAGAAGTCGGAAAGCGAGGCCGTTCTGCAAATAGATTTTTAATCCGATTTAAGAGCCCGGTGGGCCGGGCAGGGCGGGTGCTGTTCCTGCTCGCACCCCAAATGCCGCTTCCAGAAGGGTTTGGGGCTGGAGCCCAGGGTTGGTCCGGCATCCGAAACCTGGAGTTCCACAAGTGCAAGTGGGCTGGGATGGTGCCTGCCACGGACCTCAAAGCTGATGCCACCCCTTGTGAGGGGCATTTGGCTTGTGCTGGGGTTTAGGAACCTCCTGAGTGCCTGGGATCCTTTCCAAGCATTGAGGGAAGCCATCACCGGAGGCTGGAGGGGCACCATTCCTGGTTTCCCCAGCAAACAGGTTCCCGGCTCATGGCACCACGTCTTGGAGGCAAGGCACTGTGGGTTTGCAGGGATTCATGGAGCGGGGGAGGATGGGGGGATGCAGGGATTCATGGAGCAGGGGAGGATAGGGGGATGCAGGGATTCATGGAGCAGGGGAGGATGGGGGGATGCAGGGATTCATAGAGCACGGGAGGGCAGGGGGGATGCAAGGATTCATGGAGCCCTGTTTTTTCCTTTTTTTTTTTTTTTTGCTGACCAAACGTTTTCCAGGTTGCTTGAAGGGCTCTTATTTCAAGGACCGAGGTTGTGTAAAAAAATTGAGGTCTTGGAGAGAGGAAGTTATTCTAACTTTTTGGAAACTTTAGCTGAGCTCAGTTGCTAAATAGTTGTCAGAAGTGAGGGAGGTGCGGGGCTCCCTCCTGATTGGCCGGCCAGGTCGGTGGGAGGAAGGCTTTTCCCCCGCTAAACTTTCACAGTTTTATGTTACACTTAACTAAAATCTTGGGAATGCACCTCGAATCAAAGATAGCTGGCGAACGCCCCCCCCCGCCCCCGGGGATGCTGGATTTGCAGCACCCCTCCAGGATATCCCCCCGCACCCACCCCGGGGTTTTTGGGGTCCCGCTCCCAGCTCCGTGGCCAGGCTGCAGAGATCCTGTGTCCACATCGGGGTGCAGAGGCAGCGAGCCCCCCACGCAGGACAGCGTGCCCCGTTTCTATGGAATGGGGCCCTATATCCCAGCCCCTGGTGCTGGGGGGTCCTGCAAACCCCCTGTGCTGCAGGGATGGGGTG
This sequence comes from Hypocryptadius cinnamomeus, assembly GCA_013400635.1. Lineage (NCBI taxonomy): Eukaryota > Metazoa > Chordata > Aves > Passeriformes > Zosteropidae > Hypocryptadius > Hypocryptadius cinnamomeus. The sequence goes on along the minus strand of VYZP01046019.1, from coordinate 5,299 downwards.
GGGACCTGCCTCCCCATCCCATAGGGTGACCTCGGAGTGGCAGAACTTCCCTGGGGCACGCTAAGCTATGGGAATGGTGGGGATTTGGGGGCAGAAGGGCTAAACCCCTACTTGTGGGGGGCATGGGAAAAACTCCTGGACAAACCCAAAATATGGATCAGCTGGAAAGCAGCTAATAGTCCATGGAAAAACCCATGGAGAGGACCCTGGAGAAGCAACACTGGCTATGCATTGCCATTTGCTCCCAACTTTCCCCCCGCTTCCATTAAATGCTAAACGGTACATTTTAGGGAATCAGCAGCCAAGGTAGGTAGGAGGACATTTTTTCCTCCTCCAGAATATCCTGCTGCTGAATTTGTGGTATCCCAGCACACAAAAACTGTGATAGCAGGATTTCTGATCTATCCAACAGAAGACAACAGGTCTCGTTTTTCATCTCCATCACGCCGTGGGGGGAAATGTGGGAAAACTCTGCTTGCTTCTGTGGAGCTAAGGCAGAGAAAAATCAGATTTGGACCTCTGACTTCAGTCACAGCCCAAATTGCAGGAACAGATGCATTCCTGAGCGGCAAAGATCATGTTTTCAATACGGAGCAGGGAAATAAAATAGAACAATAATAATAATAAAAAGAAATAAGACAAAAGAAACTCATAAAATGTCGATGTTGTATCAGAAGAATTAGTTTACAGTGGATTTCTTTGCAAAGTTTTCCAGTAGGTATCAACACTCATTAACGGCAAAAATAATGTCTGGTTTGATTGGAAAGTGTTCCTTGGTAGGAGAAGGAATTTTTGGCTTGCCTGGGGCTGGCTGCACTGCTGGTAGGTAATGTTTATAGTGGAAAGCCTTCCCCAGGCAGCCCCCGGGGAGAGCCTGTGTTTGCTTTCCAAAGGAAAGGTTTTCAGGTGCAGCACAGGAGTCGGAAAGCTAGGCCGTTCTGCAAATAGATTTTTAATCTGATTTAAGAGCCCGGTGGGCCGGGCAGGGCGGGTGCTGTTCCTGCTCGCACCCCAAATGCCGCTTCCAGAAGGGTTTGGGGCTGGAGCCCAGGGTTGGTCCGGCATCCGAAACCTGGAGTTCCACAAGTGCAAGTGGGCTGGGATGGTGCCTGCCACGGACCTCAAAGCTGATGCCACCCCTTGTGAGGGGCATTTGGCTTGTGCTGGGGTTTAGGAACCTCCTGAGTGCCTGGGATCCTTTCCAAGCATTGAGGGAAGCCATCACCGGAGGCTGGAGGGGCACCATTCCTGGTTTCCCCAGCAAACAGGTTCCCGGCTCACGGCACCGCGTCTTGGAGGCAAGGAACTGTGGGTTTGCAGGGATTCATGGAGCGGGGGAGGATGGGGGGATGCAGGGATTCATGGAGCACGGGAGGATAAGGGGATGCAGGGCTGAGCTCCTGGGGTGCCCTGCCCAAAAGGGCTGCAGGTGCCCACAAAAAGCTGCTCAGGGAGGGAGCAGGGATGTTTTGGGCTGTGTTTGAGAGCACCAGGAGCAAGGGAAGATGATCCCAGCTGGTGAGGAGTGCGAGTGGAGCTGCTGGTTGTGCCTCTCCTCTCCCCCTCCCTGCCAACATTTATTTTCCAGCTTTTTATGGCCCTGCCATGACCACCACAGGGCTTGATCTCGCTGGGTAAGAGGTGTTTCCATGGGGTGGGATTTGATCCTACAAGTGACAGAGGGGTTCTGGGGCTGGACTGTGTGGATGGATCTCAACATGCCCAGTTCCCAGCTGGCACAGGCTGTTTGGGATAATCCCATACAAGCACGCCACAGCTCCTGGGCATTTCACTGGAGCCGTGCTGGGAAGAAGCTGCAGCCACGTGGCATGATCCTGGTCCAGCCGAGTGGCTGCTGCTCCTGGCACTCTGGGATGTGCCCCTCCAGGCTGCACGGCGGCAGCAGCAGAGCAGCCCCACGCTCCTCTGGGTTAAACAGCTAATATTAAGTAAATAAATTAAATAAAAACCTGCCTTGCTTCAGCAAACGAGACTGAAGGAGTGTTTGCAGGATCGAGGCAGGATTTTCCCCTAAGGGAATTGCTGCTGTGCATAACCTCTAAACGTGCAAAGCCTTTTAGTATCAGGCAGGCTTCATTAGGGGAAATTTATGGTGGGATTTGGCCGTGGGGTAATTATGGAGTCTCTGAGCCCGGCTCCAGCGAGCATCACTCCGGAGCTGCTGTGTGAGTGTGTCTGGACCCTCCACTGCTGCTGTACTTGGTGCCAGGACTAAGTCCCGTGGTGACAATCCTGCAAATATCTGCCCTGGAGCAGACCGAAGGTGCGGGACCAGCCCCGGCTGAAATGTGATCCGACTTTCCTGGAGGAAAGGGAAGTTTGGGGAGGTTTGTGGGGGAAGTAGCACGAAGGTGCCGCTGGAAAAGCGGACTGGGCTGGATCCATCCTTCCTCCCACCGCAGCAAGGTGGGAGAGAGGTTCGGGAATAAAAAATGCAACATAAAAAAGTAGTTTTAGTGGAACTGTGATGCCCTTTTTGAATGTGACACTCACTATCATGTTGTTCCCATGCCTTTACCAGGCTCTCAGATCTTTGTGTTAGCGGGCAATAATGAGTGTGGATTGGGATTTGGGGTCAGTGCTTGTTCTCCATAGGAAGCCTGTGGTCCCCTTGTCCCCTGGGCAGGATTTGGCTACAGAATCACCCTCTGGCCTCTCTGTGCTGACGAGAAGGTTTGGATTTTAGCCTCCTGCCACCCCTCCCTCTGCTTGTTGTGGGAAGCAGGAAAAGATTGGATGCCCTGACAGTGCAGGTAATATCCTTTCAGTACATCCAGGCTGCTCTTCCAGCTCCCTGTGCTGGGGGAGCTGCCAGGGACGCAAATTTTTGGAGCAAACTGGAGGAAAACCAGACGCTGTTGTGCTTTTTGCCTTCTTCCTCCTCGCTACCTCCTTCTATAGAGGAGAGAGGAGAGCATCCCTTCTCCTTCCAGAAACATCCCGCTCCCAAATTTCACCCAGCACCGAACCACCTCTACTGCAGCCAGGCCTGATTAAGCTGATTCATTGTTCCCCTCCTTTTTTAAGGGGGTCATTCCTCAGCGCTTGTGCTGCACCCACCGCGAGCGACCCGGCGTGGGCACCTTCCCGTGCTGCCTTCGCAGCGCCAGCCGGGACTGTCCCTGCTCCTTCTGGTGCTGGGCTTTGTTCCCTCATGCCTTGTGTCCCCCAGAGCCCTCCCCCTGCGGTGACAAGTTCATAATCAGAAGCAAAGGAGCGGCGCAGATAAGGGGAGGGAGGTGCGGGCAGCGGGGCTTTAGGGATGAGACGCTCGGGGCGGAGCACGCTTCCAAAGTAATTGGATACGCTCCGGCCGGAGCTCTGTGCAGGAATGTACATCTGTTTCTGAACTGTTACCAGCTGATGTGCCCGCTCTTCCCCTCTGCTTCCTCCCCTTGCAAAGCCCCGGAGCAGCGGTTCCCACCGCGGGGTGATGCTGGCAATGAACGCGGCAAGGTGTGCTCTGCATCTGCCTCTCGGGAGAGGGGTGGGCGCAGCCCTCTCCTCGTTCCGGCCGATCCACCTGGAAATAGGGATCTTTCTTCCTCTTTGCAGGAGGCTGACAGAAAAAAAAGGCAAGGGGAGGACTTGGAGATTTTCTCAGATGATGTCTCTTTCTCCCAGGAAATGCCCACAGGCCCTTTGTCCATCTCCTTTATGAAGGTGGAAGCTCCATCCAAGCTTTGACCAAGCAAGGTGTGAATTTCAAGAGTCATCCTGGAGAAGAGAAGGCTCCAGGGATACCTTAGAACCTCTTCCAGGGCCTAAAGGGGCTCCAGGTGACAGGGGGACAAGGGACTGAGGGGACAGGATACAGGGAATGGCTTCCCACTGTCATGGGAAAGTTTAGATGGGATATTGGGGAGAAATCCTTCTCTGTGAAGGTGGTGAGGCTGTGGCTGCCCCACTGGAACATGTCTTGGAGACGAGAGGTGCTTCTGAGCCCTTTTAACTCCTGTAGGACACAGGCAGGTGTTTAAAGTTATGGATATATTAAAATCAGACCTGAATTTCTCCCCCTCTGGAACAAGAAGGGAGACCTTCAGTGTCTTCTACAGGTATTGGGTTGGGACCTCAAGCACAAAGCTGTTGGGGACCCATTGCCATCTGCACCACTGTCAATAGGGCAAGGAGAATTTGGGACAGACCTAGCTCTGCTTCAAACATGGGGGGCAGTGTTTCAGATCTGATCAGAGATTTCTGGCAAGATGAGAAATCCGTGTAATTGCCCATGTTGGCAGCACAGGGAATGCAGCACTGGGATGGCAGCATTGGGAAGGCAGCACTGGGATGGCAGCACTGGGATGGCAGCTCTGGGATGGCAGCACTGGGATGGCAGCATTGGGAAGGCAGCACTGGGATGGCAGCATTGGGAAGGCAGCATTGGGATGGCAGCACTGGGATGGCAGCACTGGGATGGCAGCACTGGGAAGGCAGCACTGAGATGGCAGCACTGGGATGGCAGCATTGGGAAGGCAGCACTGGGAAGGCAGCGCTGGGATGGCAGCGCTGGGATGGCAGCGCTGGGATGGCAGCACTGGGAAGGCAGCACTGGGATGGTAGCACTGGGATGGCAGCACTGGGATGGTCGCACTGGGATGGCAGCATTGGGATGGCAGCACTGGGAAGGCAGCACTGGGATGGCAGCACTGGGATGGCAGCATTGGGATGGTAGCACTGGGAAGGCAGCACTGGGATGGTAGCATGTGTCCTGCCACAGGAAAGAAACCCAAAGGCAGCAGCGTGGGCGTTGTGGATTCTATTTTTAATGACAGCACGCAGCAGAGAGAACGGGTGTTCTGGGGAGTAAAACGTGGTGGCTATCACCAGTCCAAAAATAACATTTCTATTTTAGATCATTTGCCTGAGGCCGCCACTAATTGCAGATCGGAGTGGAACCTCTCCCTGGGAATCCATGGGCAAGAAGCTTTTTTTCCCCTCTTTTTGGAAGGTGGAATATTAATTGTGGGTGCAGCAGTAGCAACTGTAGCTTAAAAACCTGGGCTAGGAAAAATGAAAATATTGTTTCATGAACTGGAAAATCAAAGCACAGGAAATATTTCATTCTCCTCACCTTTTCCTCCCCCATTTCCGGCCTTGTTAAATTGGGAAAGAAGGGCTTCCCACTAACAGAAAGGTGAATCCAAAGCCAGCCTGGGTGTTCCAACAGCATTCAGGAATGGCTGGAAGGGTCAAGCTTCTCTTAATGTGTTTTTGGATTGCAACACCACCTTCAAGGGGTTATTGCACCTTCCACTACACCAGGTTGCTCCAAGCC